>CP136867.1:34215003-34317503 GCA_033000465.1 Sciaenops ocellatus | reverse complement strand
TTCTACACTCTGGATGGATCGAGGCCGGTGGCGGTGCAGCGCGGCTCAGCCAGCAGCAGCAGGAAGTACAACGAGCCAATCCTGCTGCCCGCTGGTCGAGTGTCTGTCAGAGCGGTGGCTGTCACCAGGTAACTACTTACCTTCATCATCAGACTTCCTGTCCAGGTGTTCTATGAACTTCAGTCTGCCTGTCTGTCTATCTGTCTCTCTGTCTGTCTGTCTGCCTGTCTGTCTGCAGTGACGGCAGAGAGAGCTCCGCGGTGACAAAGGTTTTCACGGTTGAACTCGTGGATTCAAACAACAGGAAGGAGAACAAAGAGAACTTCCTGCAGAGCGACCAGCAGGTAATCACACTACATTTCCCATCAGCCCCAGATCTCACTGCCCCTGCAGAGGATCAGGACACGCACAATTATGTAATGTGTTGTTATCAACAGGTACTGCTAACAGGGGCTAACAATGGCTAACAGTGGCTAACAGTGACTAACAGTAGCTAACAGTGACTAACAATGGCTAACAGGGGCTAACAATGGCTAACAGGGGCTAACAGTGGCTAACAGGGGCTAACAGTGACTAACAGGGGCTAACAATGGCTAACAGTAGCTAACAGTGACTAACAATGGCTAACAGGGGCTAACAATGGCTAACAGGGGCTAACAGTGGCTAACAGGGGCTAACAGTGACTAACAGGGGCTAACAATGGCTAACAGTGGCTAACAGTGACTAACAATGGCTAACAGGGGCTAACAATGGCTAACAGGGGCTAACAGTGGCTAACAGGGGCTAACAGTGACTAACAGGGGCTAACAATGGCTAACAGGGGCTAACAATGGCTAACAGTGGCTAACAGTGACTAACAGTGGCTAACAGTGACTAACAGGGGCTAACAATGGCTAACAGGGGCTAACAATGGCTAACAGTGGCTAACAATGGCTAACAGGGGCTAACAATGGCTAACAGGGGCTAACAGTGGCTAACAGGGGCTAACAGTGGCTGACAGTAGCTAACAGTGGCTAACAATGGCTAACAGGGGCTAACAATGGCTAACAGGGGCTAACAGTGGCTGACAGTAGCTAACAGTGGCTAACAATGGCTAACAGGGGCTAACAATGGCTAACAGGGGCTAACAGTGGCTGACAGTAGCTAACAGTGGCTAACAATGGCTAACAGGGGCTAACAATGGCTAACAGGGGCTAACAGTGGCTGACAGTAGCTAACAGGGGCTAACAATGGCTAACAGGGGCTAACAGTGGCTGACAGTAGCTAACAGTGGCTAACAATGGCTAACAGGGGCTAACAATGGCTAACAGGGGCTAACAATGGCTAACAGGGGCTAACAGTGGCTAACAATGGCTAACAGGGGCTAACAATGGCTAACAGTGGCTAACAGTTGCTAAAAGGGGCTATCAGGGGTAGAGCTTGGTGGTCCGGCCCCTGAGGTGAATGAAAGTCAGTGATTCCACCAAACTTTAGCTGTGTTAGCGCTGACAGAACAGCGCCCCCTGTCTGAAGTCTCTGAGCTGATGTCCTCATCATGTTTGTCCTCCCGTCCTTCCACATTTCAGCGTTGCTCTGAAGGAACCTCGTGGTCTGCTGAGAACTCTGCTGGTTCTTCATGGAGGCCTCCAGGTCTGTTTCAAACACACTCACAGGTCCATGTGTTTAGCCTAGCTTAGCACAAACTAAACGTCAGGCAGGACATCGCTTCACTTCACGCGTCCTGTCCTGATGTTTGTCTTCAGAGCTGAGGATGATGGGAAATTCCTCTCCTCGTTTTCTGAACCGTGGACTGGGCTCTCCGACCACCGCCGCCCAAACCGGATCGTCCCAGCGTTCCCAGTCAGCGGTAAGTGACCGAACGAGCGCCACACACCGCCGTGTCTGTGCTGACTTTTATTTTGTCGTGTTTCCTGTCTGTCAGAGTTCAGGCGTGTTGAAGCAGCTGAGCAACACGGAGACGTCACGGATCAGCCGAGAGACCGACTTCCTGCGGTACGATGCCTGTCTATCTGTCTGTAACCTGTCTGTGTGTGTGTCTGTTAACCTGTCTGTCTGTGTGTCTATTAACCTGTATGTGTGTGTGTCTGTTAACCTGTCTGTGTGTGTGTCTATTAACCTGTCTGTCTGTCCGTCTATCTGTCTGTGTGTCTGTTAACCTGTCTGTGTGTGTGTCTGTTAACCTGTCTGTCTGTCCGTCTATCTGTCTGTGTGTCTGTTGACCTGTCTGTCTGTTAACCTGTCTGTCTGTCCGTCTATCTGTCTGTGTGTCTATTAACCTGTCTGTCTGTCCGTCTATCTGTCTGTGTGTCTGTTAACCTGTCTGTGTGTGTGTCTGTTAACCTGTATGTGTGTGTGTCTGTTAACCTGTCTGTCTGTTAACCTGTCTATCTGTCTGTCTGTCTGTTAACCTGTCTGTCTCTCCAGGTGCGCTCGGTGTCTCAGGTCTCGTCCTTCTGATCCGTTTGCTCGGTTCTGTTCTCACTGTGGAGCGTCACTTCCTGTGCTACCTGAGCAGAGACTGCCCCCTGCTGAGGGAGGACAGGTACTGCAGACACACACACACACACACACACACACAGTCTGCAGTGTGACTGTGATTAAACCTCTGTGTGTGTGTGTGTGTGTGTGTGTGTGTGTGTGGTCAGGTGGTGAGCTGTGTGTTCTGTAACACTCTGGTTCCTGTGAACACTCAGTCCTGTTTACTCTGCGAGGCCTCGATCCACCAACAACTAGAACCACAGTCCAGCATCACACTGCAGGTGAACACACACACACACACACACACACACACACTGAAATGTACAGGCCTAATGAGATGAAGCATGCAGTGATCAGAGCGTGACGATGTTTCACTGCATCATAACCAATACATTTACATGTGTGTGTGTGTAGGACCATGTGGTGTGTGTTTGCTGTGGAAGTGGAAATCCAGCTCACGTTTCTACCTGTTTGACCTGCGAGAGCCGCCTGCAGCCGGTAACGCACACACACACACACACACACACACACACACACACACACACAGACACACCTGACACACACACACACACACTTTTCATTTGCTGTGTATTGTGTGTGTGTTTTTGTAACTTATTGGGGACCTTTAGTGTACACACACTGACCTTGTGAGGACCAGTACTCCTTAAATCATTTCTGAGGTTGGGCTGTGTGTGTGTGTGTGTGTGTGTGTGTGTGTGTGTGTATCACTGCAGGTGTGTGTTGTGAACAGCGCCCCCTCTGTCCCGTCAGCAGACAGCAGGATGTTGTCATGCTCCAGATGTAAACGTTTGAACCACGGTGACGCCAGATACTGTGACTGGTGCGGCTCAAAGGTGAACACACACCTGAATACACAGTCTGAACACACACCTGAACACACAGTCTGAACACAGTCTGAACACACACCAAACAGTCTGAACACACACCTGAACACACAGTCTGAACACACACCAAACAGTTTGAACTCACCTGAACACACAGTCTGAACACACACCAACACACACCTGAACACACACCTGAACACACAGTCTGAACACACACCTAAACACAGTCTGAACACACACCAAACAGTCTGAACAAACACCTGAACACGCAGTCTGAACACACACCTGAACTCACAGTCTGAACACACACCTGAACACACAGTCTGAACACACAGTCTGAACACACACCAAACAGTCTGAACAAACACCTGAACACACAGTCTGAACACACAGTCTGAACAAACACCTGAACACACAGTCTGAACACACACCAAACTGTTTGAACACACCTGAACACAGTCTGAACACACACCAACACACACCTGAACTCAGTCTGAACACACAGTCTGAACACACACCAACACACACCTGAACTCACAGTCTGAATACACACCTGAACACACACCTGAACTCACAGTCTGAACACACAGTCTGAACTCACAGTCTGAACACACACCAAACAGTCTGAACAAACACCTGAACACGCAGTCTGAACACACACCTGAACACACACCTGAACTCACAGTCTGAACACACACCAAACAGTTTGAACACACCTGAACACACACCTGAACTCACAGTCTGGACACACACCTGAACACACACCTGAACTCAGTCTGAACACACAGTCTGAACACACACCTGAACACACAGTCTGAACACACACCTGAACTCACAGTCTGAACACACACCTGAACACACACCTGAACTCACAGTCTGAACACACCTGAACACACACCTGAACACACAGTCTGAACACACAGTTTGAACACACACCTGAACACACCTGAACACACAGTCTGAACACACACCTGAACACACCTGAACACACAGTCTGAACACACATCTGAACTCACAGTCTGAACACACCTGAACACACACCTGAACACACCTGAACACACAGTCTGAACACACCTGAACACACACCTGAACACACAGTCTGAACACACCTGAACACACACCTGTACTCACAGTCTGAACACACGGTCTGACTACACCTGAACTCGTTACCTGTTATCTTGGACGCTAACATTGCAACTTTATGTTTAAACGGTCAGTTTGTTGATGGGTGCAGAGTGAAGCATTGTGGGACATCTAGTGATGTGTGTGTGTGTGTGTGTGTGTGTAGCCCGGTCATGCAGCCAGCTGTGTCATCTGTTGGCGATGTGGAGCGAGCGGACACCCGTACGCATTCCACTGCGCAGCCTGCGGCGTCTTCCTGGAAGCATCGCCCACATCCCACAGTGACATCACACGGCCTGCAGGGGGCGGAGCCACCAGCCAGGTATGCTGCTGGCATCGTGTCACTAACACACTAACACAGCATGTGACACATTAACATGGCTGTTCACTTCCTGTGCCCAGACTTCCCATGATGCCACCTGGCAGGCCACGCCCTCATCAGACCACGCCCCTCAGGTGAGACTGACCACACCCACTGCAGAGCAGTACACGCAGACTGTAGGACTCTATTACCCATCAGCCACTGAGCTGGAGAGGAAGGAGCAACAGAGAGCGCAACAACGCAACAAGCAGCTGGCAACGAGAGACCGGCAACCGCTACTGACCGCCATCAGCCCGGGCAGAGGTAAGAGGACGGACGACTGTCAGAGGACGGACGACTGTTAGAGGACGACTGTCAGAGGACGGACGACTGTTAGAGGACGGACGACTGTTAGAGGACGGACGACTGTCAGAGGACGGACGACTGTTAGAGGACGGACGACCGTCAGAGGACGGATGACCGTCAGAGGATGACTGTCAGAGGACGACTGTCAGAGGACGACTGTCAGAGGACGGACGACTGTTAAAGGACGGATGACCGTCAGAGGATGGACGACTGTTAGAGGATGACTGTCAGAGGACGGACGACCGTCAGAGGATGGATGACCGTCAGAGGACGGACGACTGTCAGAGGATGACTGTCAGAGGACGACTGTCAGAGGACGGACGACTGTTAGAGGATGACTGTCAGAGGACGACTGTCAGAGGACGGACGACTGTTAGAGGACGGACGACCGTCAGAGGACGGACGACCGTCAGAGGACGGACGACTGTTAGAGGATGACTGTCAGAGGACGACTGTCAGAGGACGGACGACTGTTAGAGGACGGACGACCGTCAGAGGACGGATGACCGTCAGAGGATGACTGTCAGAGGATGACTGTCAGAGGACGGACGACTGTCAGAGGACGGACGACTGTTAGAGGACGGACGACCGTCAGAGGACGACTGTCAGTGGACGGACGACTGTCAGAGGACGGACGACTGTCAGAGGACGGACGACCGTCAGAGGATGACTGTCAGAGGACGACTGTCAGAGGACGGACAACTGTTAGAGGACGGACGACTGTTAGAGGACGGACGACCGTCAGAGGACGGACGACCGTCAGAGGACGGACGACTGTCTCCTGTCAGAGGACAGACGACTGTCAGAGGACGGACGTCGGATGACGGAAGACTGTCTCATGGTCTGTCTCATGGTCCGTCCTGTCCTCAGGTTACTGGAGGAAGCAGTTGGATCACGTCTGCGCTCACCTGAGGAGTTACACTCAGAACAACGCCCCCTTCAGGACTCTGCTGGGAGAGCCTCGCCTGGGCCGGGTAAGCTACACCTCACCTGTACCTCACCTGTACCTCAACGACATTATCTGTACCTCACCTGTACCTCAGTGACCTCACCTGTACCTCACCTGTACCTCAGTGACCTCACCTGTACCTCACCTGTACCTCAACGACATCACCTGTGGGGGGAACTAACTTAAATGACTTTTTCTCAGTGTCTGGTGTCAAGTGGTTTATACGTTGACCTCAGGTGTTGTCAGGTGTTGTCAGGTGTTGTCAGGTGTCGCAGGTGCAGGCTGGTTTACTTCCTGTGTGTTCGTGCTCTCCTTCAGATGGTTTCTGCCGTGATTCAAGAAGATCGCTACGAAGTCAGCGTGACCGTCAGCTTTGTGTCGGCCAGACGGGAAGAAGCTCAGGTGTGTCCTCGAACACGTGATGCTCAGAGAAGGTGGTGCTTTCATAAATAAGGCGGAGCCTGACAGAGTGTTTGTGCTCAGGTGGATCTTGCCGATGACGCTGATGGACTGACTGCAGGCCGGACTGAGACTCTGAGCAGCGTCACTGAGCGATCTGCCGACAGCAGCAGCCTCAGTAAGAACAACCTGAGCTAACATTAGCTAATGGCAGCTAACAAACTGATTTTTAAACAGTTTTTAAAGCTAACAAACATGCTAACTGTGTGTTAGCTTGCTCATGGGACAGGAAGTCCTGTTGCCTCTTCAGTGTTTTTTTTTGTATGTCTGACAGGAAGTGAGCGGGCCACAGCCAAACCTCCCAAACCAAACCTGACACCTAAACCTCCGGTGAGAAACTGTCACCATGGAAACTGAGGTTCTTCAGTTCTTTACCTGCTGTCGGACTTCCTGTTTAATGAAAGCTCCTCTCTCATTGGTTCTCCAGGTGAAGGATGTTCAGCTGCTGGAGGAGCTGGGTCCCGGTCGAGGTCAGATCAGCGTCATCCAGCAGCTCCTGGATCAGGTATGAGCCTCTGTAGCCAATCAGCAGCCTCCTCTGGATCTCCTGACGAGGTTAGCTCTGATTGGTCTGTTTGTTTTCTCGTTAACCACCAGGGGGCGGACCCTTCCTGTTGCGGCAGCGACGGTCGACATGCTCTGGCAGTTGCTGTGCTTAATGGTCACCATGATGCACTTCCTGTTTTAGTGCAGCGAGGAGTTGACGTCGACCAGCAGTCTGGACAGTAAGATGACGACATGAAGCCAGCCAATATTACAGCAGCTAACAAACTGAGCTAACAGCAGCTAACAGCAGCTAACAAACTGAGCTAACAGTGATATTGTGACTTAGTGCCATAAAGCGTTACGTACTTCTCCCGTTAAGATGTCTGACATGATGATGATGTAACGTGTGATGAAGGTGAACTCCTCCTCGTCCTCAGGATGAAGAACTCGGCTCTTCACGAGGCTGCAGCTCTCGGCTCTGATGGTCTGCAGTGTGCTCAGGTCCTGCTCAGGTATGATACACCTGTGTTCACCTGTGTTGACACTGTTTACTGTTGTCGAGGCTCCTCCCACCTCCTGATGTCATCATGACATCATCATGTCCTACACTGTTTTCAGCTGTAAGGCCAGCGTGAGGCGGAGGAACGCCGGCGGTCAGACGGCGTACGACATGGCGGTAAACTCCGGCTGTAACGACATGGTGTCTCTGCTGGCTGCGAGGACCGGACTGGACTTACTGGGCAAACTGGGAAAACCCAAACTGAACCTGGACGTGTTCTGACCCAACGGACCTCACGGAGAGTCTAAATACACTCCTGATCAAAATCTTAAGACCGGGTGAAAAATGACTAATATTTGCATTTTGCGCTGGTGGAACTTAACCAGATTGTAAGTTGAGCTTCAAAATGCAAAAAGAAGAAACAGGAGCGAGAGACAGCAAAATAGAATCAGCAGTTTATTGAAAACTGCATTTAAACTTAAACAGAAACTGAAGCGTTGTCCTGTTGAAAGACCCAGTCATCACTGCACAGACGGGTTCTCAGTCAAGAGGGGTCCCTGCTGCAACATCTCCACAGAGCCAGCCGCATTTTGACGCCCCTGCACAAACTGAAGCTCCATTTTTACATTGAAGGAAAAAGCACGCCAGATCATGATGGAGCCTCCTCCACTGTGCCGCGTAGAAAACATCTCCAGTGGGATCTCCTTGTCATGCCACTAACGTTGGAAGCCATCAGGACCATCCAGATTAAATTTTTCTTGTCAGAGAATAAAACTTTCTTCCACCTTCTAATGTCCCATGTTTGGTGCTCCCTTGCAAAGTGCAAATAGGCAAGTTTGTGGTGTGGGAGGAGACGTGGCCTTTACAGACATTTGTTGTTCTTTAAGCCTTCTGTTGCAGATGCCGTCTTATGGTGATTGGGCTACAGTCAAAAAGTACAGTACAGTAAGGGTCTTAGTTTGGGTCAAGAATCGGCCTGTGTCTTCACGGACAGCCCGTCAGATCCTCCAGCTCAGTGCAGGTGAATTTTTTTTGGGTCTACCACTTGACTTTTTTTGTCCCATAACCCTCAGGATCTTTAAAGAAATTTAAAATGACTGCCTTACTGCATCCAAGCTCGGCAGGGATGGCGCGTTGCAAGAGGCCTCGCTTGTGCAGCTCAACAATCCTTCCACGTTCAAAGACAGAAAATCTTTTTGCCTTTGCCATCAGGGGGTCATGACAGCGTGAATGTCTGATAGAAAATGACATGAAAGCCAGTTTTTGCACAGATTTTGACTTTTTAAGGCTGTGGTCTTAAACTTTTGATCAGCTGATAAACAGCCTGTTTAAGTTTAAATGCAGTTTTCAATAAACTGCTGATTCTATTTTGCTGTCTCTCGCTCCTGTTTCTTCTTTTTGCATTTTGAAGCTCAACTTACAATCTGGTTAAGTTCCACCAGCACGAAATGCGAATATTAGTCATTTTTCACCCGGTCTTAAGATTTTGATCAGGAGTGTATTTAAGAACAAGATGAAAGCAGTGACAGTGTTTGTAACTGAAGAAAATAAACTGTTAAAGTGAAGACGGCACACGCCGCGTGAGGTCCAGATTTTTGTATGCAACATGTATGAAGCGTGTATGAAACATGTATGAAGCGTGTATGAAGCATGTATGAAACATGTATGAAGCATGTATGAAGCGTGTATGAAGCATGTATGAAACATGTATGAAGCGTGTATGATTACTTACTATAGATAGGAACTAATAATATATTAAATTAAACAAAAGTTCATTTTTCTAACGTAGTTTAAAAAAACATTTCCTGCTGTTAGAAACTGAACACGATCAGCTGATGTCAGTAATCAATACACAAACATTATCAAACCAATAACTAACATTCAGACAACCTTATAATAATAATAATAATAATAATAATAATAATAATAATAATAATAATTTTATTTATATAGAACCTTTTAAAACTGAATGATTGTTTTAATTCTGCAGATGGTTTTGAACTGAAGGAAACAAGACTGAACTACTTCACTGATGTTTTTCGAAGCTGAGGTTTGAATCAAAAACGACTCCTAGATTACGGGCAGTGGGCGTTACACAGTTTGCATAGGGACCAAGAGAGGTTAGAATGGAGCTGGTGTGGATGGAGGGATTATTCAATATGATTTCAGATTTTGAGTTGTTGAGTTTCAGATTTTGTGCCATCCAGCAGTTCACATTACTAAGACAGTCTAACACAGCAGCTAGGCTTCTATGGTCAGCAGGTCTGAGGGGGAGGTATGTCTGAGTGTCATCTGCATAACAAGGAAAAGAAACATTGTGGCGTTCAATGATATGGCCAAGAGGGAGCATATAAATAAAAAATAAAACTGGGCCTAAAATTGAAGCTTGCGGTACACCACAGGTAATATGAGCTGAAGAAGGAGAATAATTACCTGTGGTGACCGAGAAGGTTCTTTCTAAAAGATAAGAGTAAAAAACCAAGTGCAGAGTCCTTGATGCCCACCCAGGTTTTAAGAAGGTTCATTAAAATAGAGTGATCTATCGTGTCAAAAGCTGCACTGAGGTCTAAAAGAATTTAAATTGTGCTCTCACCTGTCAGCTGCTAAAAGGAGATCATTCGTTACTTTGAGGAGGGCACTTTTTGTGAAGAGCTTTAAACCTGATTAAACTTCTCAAAGATGTTATTATGACTCATAAAAGTTAAAAGTTGTGAACTTGCTGAGAACAGAAGGATGAAGGTTGGGCTGGACCACAGCATGTTTCAAAGCAGAAGGAGAAATGCCGTCTTCCAAGGATCTGGTAATAATCGATAAATACTGGGTCCAACCGTGATAAAAACCTCTTTGAGAAATTTTGTGAGAATAAAATCAAACTGCATGTGGTTGATTTCATGTGGGAAACGGTTTCTGATAAAAAGGAACGATTCATGGCAACTTTCCAAATGTCGTAGTACACAGTCAGACCAGTTTTTTTCCATTTTCCTTCCTTTTTCCTACAGTCTCTTTTAAATCTTGGATGGACTTGTTGAGTCAAGCTGCGGTGTTTTATTTGACCTTTTGTCTTTAAAGGGGGCAGCAGAGTCCAGGATGTTCTGACAGGTGAGATTAAAAAGAGAGACAAGCTCTTCTAAATTAGAATGGGGATTAAAAGCAGTTAAAGAAGCAGCACTGAAAAGCTCAGAAAATTTACTGGCAGAACTACAATTAAAAACCCTGTGACGAACCGGGGTGAGAAGCTGGGATAAAATCATACTAAATAAAATGGCCTTATGATCAGACACACAGATATCCTCCACCTTAAAATAGTTCGGACTGAGACTGCTGTACAGAACGAGATCCAGTGTGTGACCCTTCACATGAGTTGGCTCTTGTATTATCTGAGTAAGATTAAAAGACTCTAAAGTTTCCATAAAATCCTGAACGAATGGCTGAGACGGACAAAAACGTTAAAATCACTAAAATAAGAATTCTGTTGTAATTAGACATAAAGTGATAAAAGCTCTTCTATAAAAACGTTGTTGGGTTTGGGAGGTCTGTAGATTATTAAAATAAAAACTGGATCTTTAGAGTTAAGTCTAACACCAAGATGTGAAATTATTACATAAAAGTGCATTTAAAATCTTTTCTATGGATAGCCCCACCTCCACCTGCCAGACAGGCGGGGTTGATGGAGGTGTGTATAATCAGGGGGAGCCATGTCTCTGTCAATACAGAAAAGTAACTTATTAGAGGCGATAACATAATGGCATAAAAAGGATTTGTTATTAAGACATCTGACATGAAGAAGACTGAAATGAGCTCGATTTGAATCAGAGACAGAGGAAACACGGAGACTTCAGGGGACCTGAATTAAACGGTTGTGACTGGCAGCAGACAGGTGTGATGGGTGTATCAGTCCGATTTTGGAGTGGGGATGATGGAGGTGATGTACTATTTCCTACCGTGCCGCCGTGTCATACCTTCAGGGCTGAGTCCATGTTTTCAGACAGCATCTGGGACCTCCTCCTGTTTGGGTGGAGGCCATCATGTTTCAGAAAGATGGGCCTCGCCCAGAACAGGTCAAAGTTGTTGATGAAGGGGATCCCTGAGCGGCACAGTCATTCAGCCAGGCGTGAAGGGCAAAGAGTCTGGTCACGGACCATGGAGCTGCCGATGACCAGGGTGGAAGTGGTTGAGTCAACAGGTGAGGGGAGGCGAGGTCGGGGCACAGAGAGGGACAAAGACGGGGGTGTGATGAGGGGCAGAGAGGTGGAGAGGGTGAGGTGCTGGGCGACAGAGGAACAGGCAGAGTGAGATATGGAGTGGTGGGAGCCTCGGACTTCATCTGAGGCCAGAGCTTTAAACCAATTGGACAGCGTAGACCATGTGACCTTCTCACCTGGCGCCAGGGAACCGTCTTCCAGGAGGGAAGGCGTGGGGATTGGTGAGGCATCCATCAGGGAGATATGGTGGAGCATCTGTGATGATTGGGGGGTCCTGAGGGTCTGTGCTCGTGGTGGTGCAGGCAGGAGGCTCCTGGAGGGCTGTGTGTGTGGAGGGAGCCGCAAGGTAGCAGCTAAAAGTCCTGAGTGAAGGTGTCCGAGCCGGGAGGACCAACCACAACAGCGCTGCTAAAACTGTCCTGCATTTTGGATTGCTCCTTTAAAAGTGCATTTCGCTCTGTGAGGAGCTCGATTTGTCCTTTCAGCTCGAGGTCTGTAAATGATTTATTTTAGTACATTTACAGCTGGTAAAAGCAGCATGAGTCAAATCTTCTTCAGGTACTATGACATGTCACACAGGTCACATTTCATCACTTTCATCACTTTCGGCTGTTCGCTCTGTGCAGCGACATGGTCATGAGTGACTCTGATTAAAGTTTCAAACCACTGGATAAAATCTGTAGGAGCAGCTAAAACGAGTGTGGAGCAGCCGAGCGGACTCGTCCCGCTCCCTCCGGTTAGTGGGCGTTCAGACAGGGACAGGCAAACCGGACGCCGGCGGCGTTTTTCAGTCCATGTCAGTGGAGGGTCGTGCGTTTCCGCACCGGCAGCCCGAAACACAGGCGCTGCTGCAAAAAACTTTGCCGGCGTCCACAAACCTCCACAGACAGCCTGAAATGTCTCTGAGACTGTCTCTGAGACTATCCAGGTGGATTCATGGACTAAACTCTGATAATCTACCTGTGTGTGTTCTCACTTTATTTCATGTACCAGCTTCTAAATCTGAGTCTGACTCACAATTTACGCCGCAAAATAATGATAAAATAAGATAATAAAGCGCCTCACGCAGCCGGAGACCAGTTAGAGTCTGAGCTCAGCTGAAACTGGGAGGATCCAGCCGGTCACCACGCAGCGGACAGGAGACCCGCACAACCCGCCAACAGACGTCATGTGACCCAGCTGCAGCATGTAGTCAGCGATCACCAAAGTTCAAACCATTAATCAAACCAAAAACTAACAGTCAGACAACATTCAGACAACCTTATCATGCTGAACAGTTTCCTAGTGTTTCTGTAGCGTTGACAGAACGTTCCAAAATAAACATATTATCAGTCTGAAGTAAACTAAAGCTCCCTGCGCTGTCCCTTTAAGAAATATGACATTACGTGTCCGTAACAACACGAGATAAATGACGTCACATGACCACAGTGTGACATCACTATAATCCACAAAGATGAACTGTGTAGCTGGTTTCCTGTTCAGTGCTGAAGAGAGCGCAGCGACCTTCTGATGATATGAAACATTTCATCAAACACGCTGAGATTTCACTGTTCATACGTGATACGAAGCAGCTGACCTGTGCTAACGTGTACACCGATGCTAACAAGCTAGTGTTCAGGAAGTGCTCATGTGTTGCTCGGCAACAGTGCAGTCCAAATAAATGATGAAACAAACAAATCATCGTCTGTGGACTCATAAATGGAGTTTGTTGAATAACAGAAATATCAGAGGTCATTCAGTTATTCTGAATATCAGCACGCTGAGATTACCTACAGTCACAGCGTGCTGATATTCAGAATAACTGAACCACGTCTAAAAACAGACATCTTCAGGATGGCGCCTTAGTTTTGTGAACCTCACAAGATTCTGGACCTTTTGTTTCTCGCTGAGCTGCTGCTCGTCATCGTACGTCAGCTGATTTAAAAATCATTTATCGTTCATTTATTTTTGGTTTCTCCTCGTGCGACTGCAAAGTGCGTCAAACTTTAATATTTCAAAGTGGAAACAATGCAAACGAAACTCGAGTTACCTTCCAGACACGATCCTCTGCATCAACACGACTGTGGTTCCTTGTAGCGCCCCCTGCTGGACAAACTGCAGTCTGTGATCATGAATGAAGCAGCTTCACTTTAAGTGTTGAACTCATTTTGGTTTTAATGTCTCAAACATTCAGAAACACATTAACATGATGATTCAGGACTTTATGATTTCTCTGATGGTTGTTTGTCAGAATATTAACAGGAGGGCGGAGGACGCTCCTGTCCAGGTGCCGCTGAGCCAGGCACTGTGCTGCCGGCTGGCACCGACTCATCCAGCAGGTGGATTCAGGTGTCTGGGCGGCATCGTCGTCTCAGCGTCTCAGTCGGAGGAAGAAGGCGTGGCGGCACTCGGTGCTGTCCACGGGATAATATTTATCATAGAAGTCCAGGATATATTCCTCCGCTTTGAAACCAAACTTCTGATACAGCAGCATGGCAGGATTACTGGCCGACACGTGCAGCGTCACGTCTTTGCCCATACACGTCTGAAAAACAGCAACCACACGACAGCGTGACGCCTCTCATTCATTTGCAGGTGAGAACAGTTCTCAGTCTCATTTAGCTGCTGAGCTAACGTTACGTTAGCTGATCACAGCACCATGACTCACAATGCTTCCTTAGATGTAACAGTGAACACACTCCAGTGAACGCTCACCTGGATGAGATGGTAGATCATGAAGGTGCCGATGCCGGCTCTCCTCCACTCAGGATGGACCAGCAGGAATGAAATATAGGCCTCGTTGTATTTCACATCCGGCACCATGAAACCAAAGCCGACCACGACTTTCTTATAGAGGACAACCACACTGAAGTCCGGGTACTGCAGACACTCCGACAGGTCCACGCCTACAGGAGGACCGGACAAACGGTAGGTTTGGACAGACAGACCTATGGTAGGACTGATCCAGGCATGTGGAAGGATGCACGTCTGTCTTACCTGGCCAGAAGCTGTCATGACACATGGCGTTGACAGAGGGGATGTGGTTTGGTCGGACGTAGCAGTAGTCAATGGGGGCGTTGGGTTCAGGGACCCAGTCAGGATCCTTCCTGTGAGGGTAAGCTCTAATCTCTGCCAACAACCTCAGCTTCACCGGACGACTCTCATAATCCCTCCTGAAGAACAAACACAGAGAAGTCCTACTGTACGACCGACTACGAGTACCAACAAGAGGTCTTTGACACATGGTCATGGTCAGGTCTGCACCTGACAGGAGGTTCGAGGACTGTACCTGACGGGAGGTTCGAGGACTCTACCTGACGGGAGGCTGAATGAAAGTCTTACCTGATGTACGGTTTCAGGATGCGGGAGGTGTACGGACTCTTGATGCTCTGGTCCAAACTGCCCTCTGCTCCCATCAAACGATGCCAGAAGGACACAGAGTGATGCTGGATGCCTCTTCTGTTAGAAAGGTTAGTCTACACACACACACAGTCTACATCAGTGGTTCAGTGTTCACAGGGTTTACAGCATCTCCAACAAAATGTACTATTCACCACAGACACGTTTAATTTCTCACTGTTTTAGATTGAATTATAATTAAGGGTAGCTCCTCAGACAGACATTTCTCTGACCACAGGTAAGGCGTTAACAGTAACCAGTCCCCTCTGATGCTAAGACATGACACGTGGAGATCCTCCAAAGTAAACTCGAGGATTTATCAGAGACGGTTGAAGGTACCTGGAAGCGATCAAGAATACGCAGCTCCTGGCTGTTGGTGCAGTATTTTCCTGTGATTCCACCTCGCATCAGTGTCCCCGCCTCCTGGGCGCCGTAGATCCCTCCCACCAGGCTGAGGGTAGCGCTGATGGCCCGGTCAATGTCCAGCAGGGGGAGCCCTCTCTGCCTCTTGGCCTGGCGGACCAGCAGCTTCCTTTGGAGGCGTTTGGCTTGCGGGGTGACAGCCAAGGCCAGCGGGCAAGCGTCCAGCCGCCGCAGCAGCATCCTCTCCTCATAAAGACTGAGCAGGGTGAAGCGAGGACTCTGGGAGACACCACCGGCTCCGTCTGCTTTCTCAGGATGTGTTATCCTCCTGCGCTCAGGTCCTCCGGCACCAACACACCCCCCAGTGGAGAGAGACGGACCTTCACTTTGTCCTACTGGCTCTTCAAAGTCGTCCTCACGCTCGTGGCCCTCGTCGTCCTCGCTCTCTGCTTCACGCTTAATGTGAGGTGGTGCGATGCGTAGCTTCTTGCGAGCGATGAGGTTAGCGCTGGGAGGAGGGATGTACTCCATCCCTGGGTCGATCATCCCCTCTGTCTCTATCTCCTCATCGTCTGGAGGTCCAAGCAACAGAGACGACACGACACAACAGACGGTTAATAATCAGACAACGTTTAGGAGAGAACTTCTGTGAGTGGTTCAGGCGTTAACTCACCGTGGAACAGAGCCTGCGGAGGCATGGCGTCAGGGATGAGGTCCGCCTCTGACAGCAGGCTGGGTGTTGCCGAATGAGATGCCGGCGTCCCGGGAGCGGAGAAGTCAGGTGAAGGTGAAGGTGACGGGCTGGTGAGCGGTGTTCGGTCTGAAGAGCTGAGCGAGGAGAAATCGATGACCTCACCTTTCTCCAGGACAAAGTCAGGCCGGCGTCCGGTGCTTCCCCCGCGGCCTCCGCCCAGTTTGACTGGTGTGGAGGAGGCACTGCGGTCAGCGTAGCCTCCCACCGCCTCCTTCTGAGCTCGCCGGATGTCTTTGGCCTCCTGTGTGCGAGAACGTTTCTCCTTCAGCTGCATGGCGTTCTCCACAGGGTTTCTGGCCCCGCGCTTCCTCAGACCCTCCACCGTGATGATTGGGTCCATGGCAGGTTTGGAGGCTGCAGGCGAACAACAAAGTATCAGCTCAGTGCAGTTTACCTGCAGAGGTTAAACCTTTGAGCAGAGTGCTCCTGGATGAGTGCAGGTGAAGGTTACCTTTAGCCTTGGTAGTGGATTTGTCCACCTCAGGTCTCAGAGTTGGAGGTCGGTTCTGGACCAGCTTCCACCAGCCGGGCTCACCAAACTCTTGAGCTCCTGAGCGGAAGAAGGTGGGACTGCCGACCGACAGGCAGCCGGCCACCGTGCTCCACCACGTCGACGTCTTCTTCCTGCACAGAGACATCATCAGGTCAAACACGCCTCCTGTCGGCACACCTGGACAGGAAGTGCTGAACTAAGAGGAAATAATCGAGTGAATCTGATGAAAGCAGGACGTTAATGAACAACAGTCACCTTGTTCCCAGCAGGAAGTTCCAGTGTCGACCAATAAAGGCGCAGATGTCCTCTTTCCACCTGAAGTAACCCTGCCGGCCGGTCCCTTCCAGAGACAGATTGTACATGGCCAACATCACCACCTGACAGGAAATAAGACAGAAGTGACTCGAGCTGTGCAGAGACTGACATCAGCGTGATGGTCGTTGGGTTCGTACCTGCTGCCAGGTGAGTCTCATCCTCTCGAAGCTCTCCTTGCCGTCCTCGGAGCAGTCGCAGCACATGAATTTAAAGAAGTTGTCTCCCTTCAGGTAGCTGGGCTGCTCTCCGCGGAGCTGAGCTGAGGAACAAACACAAACCATCAAAGTTACTGTGAAACCTGACAAACCTCCACCGCACTCCACGCCGTCCCACAGCAGACGAGACCAGTGATCCACAAACAACTTCTTACGGAAACGTTAACTCGTTACTCACACAAACCTCGGGCTTCAGATGATCGACCCTGTGTGAACCTCTCATTTTTTAATTAAAACTTTCACATCGTGTACGTGAAACAAAAGACAAACAACTTCCAACAACTGAATCAGGATCAGACTGAAATAATATTCAGACCAGCTCGCTCTTCACATGAAGGACCCGACAAGAACTTTAGAGTCTGACCTCAGTTTGGACGCTCACATATATACAGTATGTGATTTTATCATCTAAAGTCCTCGATGGTTAAAGACTACGATCAGACTAACTCACACTTTTATCTCCCAGAACAGGTCCAGAACTCTGCAGCCTGTTTCTGATGAAGACCAGACGGAGGCTTGTGTTGTTAAAAACCAGTTTGAAATTCTCTGATTGGCTTTTAAAGACTGCAGGTCTGCTGTGGATCTGAGGGACTCTGCAGACATTTAAATAATAGCTTCAGACATGTTGTTAGTCTGGATTTGACGCTGCCTCTTCATTCAGTGTTCACTGTTTCATTCTCTCTGTGACACGTCATGAACTCGTGAATAAATGAAGTCTGAGTTTAGAAAGTTCTGGTTCCAGATCACAGCGTGACGTCCATGTTTGGACTCAGTGATCATCAGTCTGAGGGTGTTAAATCAAACATTATGATGTCATGTATGAATTCTCCTTTGAAACGTATGTTCTTTAACACACTCAGATGACCTGTACAGCAGACAAGCGATAAACCGGGCTTCATACTGTATCTGTTAAACGCTAACGTGGACGGAGATGCTGCTTCAAAGAGAACTGACTGGTGACGTGAAGGCTGGTCTCCATGGTGATGACAGCTGTCCCTAAAACTATGACACACTGACGACTTTGGCCACGCATGTGCTTACCATGTTCAGATCAACATGCACACGTGAAGCTGCGTCCTGAGAAGAACTGTGGTTGGACGTCAGGTTACTTTACTTTGTGACAGTCGTCTCTGTGACGTTAACGATGGACAACATGAGCGAGACAACCAAAGAGCTGTGAGCTGTGATTGGCCGTCTCACCTGCAGGGATCCACTTGTGGCAGCGGTCGCAGTAGAAGGACATGTCCTCGCAGGCCCAGCCTCCGTCAGCCTCCTCGCCCACGTCGCTGGTCAGAGAGTCCCCGCTCTGGTCATGTGACAGATCCACCGAGCCCTGATCCTCCGACTCCACGATCAGCAGAGTCTCGCCCTCCACCTCCCCCTCCTCCAGGCCCTCTGAGGCCGACGTGCAGGTCGCCTCGTCCTCACCTCCACCCAGCTGCTCGCTGCTGCTGTCCATGGCTGACCCTCGGCAGCACACCTGTCCAGGTGTGACAGCCACACACCTGCCTGTGTCTGTCTGTCTCCAGGTGTGTCACGGCTCCTGTGGGCGGAGCTCTGCCTCTCGGCTGCGTCTCTGCTCCTCCAGGTGTCTGGTCAGACTCCTCTGCTCCTCCAGCAGCCTCAGGTTCTCCTTCTTCCTCTCCAGACGCTCCAGATCTCTGACCACGCCCTGATGGAGACGCTGCAGACCAAACAGACCAATCAGCACCGGCGACACTACTGCATCACCATGTGAGCTAACATGCTAACATTAGCAGTAAACATAATATATATATAATATGTAATAATCATATATGATAATATGTAATAATAAATAATAATATATAATAATAATATGTGATAATATAGAATAATAATCGACTAATCGAAAAATAATCGATAGATTATCGACAAACAAAACAATTGTTATTGCAGCTCTGCACACGTCAATAAAGTTATTTGAATTCAGTCACCCCCGAACACCTTTATTTTGAAAAACTGTACCGGAAGTTTTTGTTAGCCGCTGTTAGCCGCTGTTAGCTTGACTTAGACTGCACGGCTGTGTTTATGTGAGTAAATCTGACGTTATAATCTGAAGTTTGTCCGGTAAACACCGAACACCGGCGGCTTTTAACGAGGAAACAGTCCGTTCACTTCCGGTGACCCGACTGACTCCAGCTAACGGCTAACGGCTAACCCTGCTGCTGGTTCTGTTTCCGTTAGTCCGGCTCGGTTCGGACCGGGTTACCTCTCTGTCCCAGGTCTGTTTGAGATGAACAGCAGTCACGGTGCTCAGAGTCAGAACCACAGAAACTGCCAGAACCACTTTGGACGCTGCTGACATCACGTTAGCTTCACGTTAGCTTCACGTTAGCCAGCTGCTCGCTGCGCTTCTTCTTCTTCTTCTTCTTCTTCTTCTTCTTCTTCTTCTTCTTCTGTCGTTTAGACGTTGGTTGATTGGCGCCATCCTCTGGAAGTTACCGAGCAGGTTAACACAGAGAACTACATCTCCCATGAGACCTCCGGTTTCCGCCGATCCGTTTGTGTTGCACGTGTCTGAGTGACGTGCCCGCTGACCAATGAGAAGACGCGCTGCCGGCGGGAGGCGGAGCTTCTGGTCCGGTTCAAAGAAAGTGACTCAAGACTCATTAAGACTGATTAAGACTCAGTAAGACTCATTAAAACTCATTAAGACTGATTAAGACTCAGTAAGACTCGTTAAAACTCATTGTAACCCTCTGCCTCTGCACGCCCGCTGCCATACCCTCCACACCTCCCCCGGACTCTGCGTTGTGTTTTGATGTTTTTTTGTGATGGTCGTGGAGGGAAGAAGACACCAGAAGCAGGATTCAGGATTTGTGGCCGAGACCTTGACTTTAATCCTCATTCACACAGGGCTTCATGGTACCTTCGGGGCGAAGGAAATTAAACTCTATTAAAGAAATAAATCGCCCACTCAAACAGTCAACATAAAAAAAAAACCCAAAACATATATCACATAAAAAAAAAGAAACACCAACCCAAAACATACATTCCCACATAAAGCTCACAGTCAACAAATAAAAAAAAACGGCCCCCACAGAACCAACCGTCCACTCGTTCCCCAGCATGCTAGCCACACTCATAGCCACCCCCCACTAACAGTAAACAAAACACAGTTAATTAACACTCCTACCTATGTCAGACTTTAGCCTGACATATGAATAAACAATCAACCTGAACAAATTAACAGAATGGGCAGTTTTAACGCTAATATTTGAATATAATGTAGGACGCCGTTACACTGCTTACCTTCGGGGCGAAGGAAATTAAACTCTAAAAGAAACATGGCGCCCCACACGGAGAAAATCTCAAAATCACGGCAGACAGCGCCACAGCGCCACCTTGTGGACCCAAACAGGCAACTGCCTTACATCCGCCCCTTCTTTAATTGATGGCGTCCCAGCCATCAGCCCAAACAAAACATTTAAGTATAAATACAACTAAGATCACCCACTTAACATATGTGGATCTCAAACAATGAAAACTTCAATAGAGGTAATAAATGCATGCATGGTAAATAAATGATTGGGTTGTGTCATGACTGTGTGTATGTGGCTGCCACACAGGTGTATGTACTACAACTTCTGTGTTACACATGGCCTGCTGCTCGTCTTGCTTTAGCCCTCTGCCACACCTTCCATCCTCTTCTTATCTTCTCCTGGTCACTCTCTGACTTTATGACTTGTGACTCACAGCACAGTTTCTTTGGGGGACGTCGATTCCTTGGTGGGTTTCTCCTAGGAGAACTGGGACCCTGAGGTGTGTTGCCACCAATGACAGCTCCATTTGTCTCCCCTCCGTCACTCATTTGTCCTGCGTCCATTTCCATGTTTCCTGCGCTTGGGTGTTCATCCTGTCTGTTTGTTGTCTCAGGTAACGCCCTCTCCACATTTTCCTCTGTATCCTCCAGTACCCGGTCCTCTGCGCTCGGGCGTTCATTGTGCCTGTTTGTTCTCTCAGTTTGGGTTCCCTCCACATTTTCCTCTGCATCCTCCGTCATCCAGTCCTCAGCTGTATCCGACTCAGTGCCTGTATTGCTCACATCCAAATCCAGCTCAGCCTTCTCTCCCATTGCTCCCCCGACCTGTTCAACTGGGAGAAACATACATTGTGTAAGGAGGTTGCGGTGAATCACTCTTTCTATCCCTCCATCCTCTGGTCGCACCACATATACTGGGATGCCAGGTTGCTTTTTCACCACAATGTATGGACAAGACTCCCACCTGTCTCCCAGTTTCTGCCGCCCCTCCACATGACAAACTTTGACCAAGACTCTATCCCCTGGGCCGAAGACTTGACTCTTTGCTCTTTTGTCATAGTACTTCTTCTGCTGCTCCTTAGCATGCCGTGACATCTGGTTTGCCTGGGCGTAAGCCTGTGACAGACAGTCGTGGAGAGTTTGGACATAATCACTGTACCCGCATGGCTCATTCTTGGTGGAGAGCCCAAAGATCAGGTCAACTGGGAGTCTGGGATGTCTACCGAACATCAGGTAATGTGGAGTAAACCCAGTCGAGTCGTGTCGTGTGCAGTTGTATGCGTGTGTCATAGCATCCAAATGCTCATGCCAGCGGGGCTTCAAGTGAGGCTCTAACGTCCCCAGCATGTTTAACAGGGTCCTATTGAACCTTTCGGTGGTCCCGTTGCCCTGGGGGTGGTATGGTGTGGTGTGGGTCTTAGTGATGCCAGTACACTTGCACAGCTCTTTCACAACAGCACTTTCAAAATTGCGTCCTTGGTCTGCATGCAATTTTGCTGGGAAGCCAAATCTGCAGAAGAAGTTTCTCCATAGCACCTTAGCCACTGTGCAGGCTTTTTGGTCTTTGGTGGGATAGGCTTGTGCGTAGCGGGAGAAGTGGTCTGTCACAATTAGTACATTTTCAATACCACCTTTGGATTTCTCCAGGGTCAAAAAGTCCACACAAACAAGCTCCATGGGTGTGCTGCTGTGGATGCTGACCAGGGGAGCTCTGAGCCCTGCAGTAGGAGTCTTTCTGAGACAGCACCTCTCACACTGCTCACACCATGCCTTGATTTCCTGGAACATTCTTGGCCAGTAAAATCTTTCTCTTATCATCTGCAATGTCCTCTCAAATCCCAAGTGTCCTGAGTCGTCATGAAGAGCAGTCTTGACTGATGTGCGGAGACTCTCTGGCAGTAGAAGCTGCTCCACTGCCCCTCTCTGACAGTCTTGAATGCAGCGGTACATGATTCCATCCTTTACCATTAACCTCCTCCACTCCTTTAAGAGAAGGCACACTTGCCCACCACCTCCGACCCTCTCACTGCGGCGTGGTTTTTGGTTCCGGCTCTTGAAGTGCAAGACTGGGCCAATGACAGGGTCTCCCTTCTGTGCTGCACGGATCTCCTGCTTTGTCATGGCAGGGAGTGACTCCGTCCCCACGTCCCCATAGGGCTCACTTGATTCTGGGTGTTGGCTGGGCGCAGGCCCTGTAGGGGCAGCAGCACCCTCACCTAGGGGGCTTTCTGGTTCTGGCATGGTTTGCGTCTCCACCTGCTCACCGGTCCTCACACGCTGTGGGCAAGTTTGTAGGACCTGGGTTACTTCCTGGTTGGACAAACGAGAGAGAGCATCTGCGTTTGAGTTACTCTGACCCCATCTGTACTGGATGTCGAAGTCGAACGCAGACAGCCGCGACACCCACCGCTGGCCCGTAGCATCCAGCTTCGCTGTGGTCATCACATACTTGAGGGGGTTGTTGTCTGTTTGAACAGAGAACTTGCGCCCGTAGAGATGGTCATAGAACTTATCTGTCACTGCCCACTTTAGAGCGAGGAACTCGAGTTTGTGTGCAGGATACCTCGTCTCCGCTGGGCTCAAGCCTCTGCTGGCGTAGGCTATGACCCTCTCAGCGCCATCCTGCACCTGTGCCAAAACAGCGCCAAGCCCACCCCCAGAGGCGTCAGTCTGAAGGAGAAATGGCAGGCTGTAGTCTGGGTAGCCCAGTACTGGAGCGGTCATCAGATTTCCCTTTAGGGACTGAAACGCCTCCTCACATTCATTAGTCCACAAGAAGGGTGGGTCAGGACCCGTGCTTTTCTTTCCACCTCTTTTTTTCTTCCTGGGGTCACCAGAGGTAAGGCGGTACAAGGGGGCAGCTAAGGTGGAGTAGCCCTGCACATACCGCCTGTAGTATCCAGCGAATCCCAAAAACTGCAACACTTCTCTCCGGTTGGTAGGCCTCGCCCATTCCTTGACTCTGCTAATCTTCTCTGGGTCCGTCCTGATGCCCTCTGCAGACACCAAGTGACCCAAATACTGCACTTCTTTCCTCACCAGCCAGCACTTGGAGGGCTTTAACTTCAAGCCATGCTCCTGAAGCCGATCAAACACCAGCTGCAACCTCTCCAGATGCTCATCAAAGGTTTTGGAGAAGATGATGAGGTCATCGAGATAAATCAGGAGATGAGTGAAGTTGAGATCACCAAAGCAGCAGGTCATGAGTCTCTGAAAGGTGGATGGAGCGTTCTGTAGCCCAAACGGCATTCTGTTGGCCTCAAACAGCCCCATGGGAGTACTGAACGCCGTCTTGTGCCTGTCCTGCTCCGCTACTTCCACCTGCCAATAACCAGACGTGAGGTCGAGAGTGGAGAAGTACTTTGCTTGACCCAGAGCCTCCAGAGCCTCCTCTATTCGTGGCAGAGGGAATGCGTCTCTTGTGCTACAGGAGTTGAGCTTCCTATAGTCGATGCACAGCCTCAGTGACCCGTCTTTCTTAGTTACGATCACTACAGGTGATGCATATGGACTCTTACTAGGCCGGATGACTCCTGCATCTACCATTTCACTCAACAATCGTCTGACGTCCTGCCACTGGGAAGGGGGGATCTTGCGATATGGAAGCCGAAAGGGCTTAGAGTCAACCAGGAGAATTTCATGCTGCACAGTTTTTGTGTGGCCGTAGTCGGTGGGATGCTGCGAGAACACACCTGCATTCCTCTCCACCAGCTCTTTAAGGAGGGAGCGCTGGTGTTCATCCTCCACTGCCGCTTCAGCAAGATCCACCGCACAGCCCGCCACCACCTGATCGAAGCTCAGACAGGCCTCATTGTCCCCTTCATTTTCACCATCTCCATGCTTTTTATCAGGAAACTCCACAACATTGTCCACCAGGAAGGCATTGGCCAAGTGTGTATGCGGTTTGATTGTAATAGCACGCTGGGACAGGTTCATTACCCTGACAGGGGCACAGCCTCTTTTCACATCAGCAAGCACTTTGGCAACCAAAAGGTTTTGAGGGAGCTGCAGGGAGGGGTGGCCTTCAATCAGGGCTGTGTAAGTCTTTCTTTGTGGGCCAGCTTTAATCTTGCACATTAAGTCCACCTCTTTTCCTCCAGGAATGCAGATCTTACGGCCAGCGTACACAACAGGGCCCTCTATGTCATCCGTTTCACTCCGTTTGGTGTCTCCAACCTCCAGTAGAGATGTGTACCACTCTGGATGGCTTTCTTTGACTTGGTGGAGAAATTGCTGGCCATGGGTTGCTTGGAGATGGCTTTTGACAGCACGAGTGACATTGGTCCCGACAAGCAGAGGGACTGTGGAGCGATATTCAGAATCTGGAACGACAAAAGCTGGTACCGTCTTGTATTCTTTTCCCAGTACCTTCAGTTCAATGTACAGGACACCATGGTAGGGCACGTTCTGGCCTCCAGCGCCTTCTATGGGTACTTTAGAGGGCTGTAGCTTTTGCTCTCGAAGAATGGGGTGGTTACGCCAGTACCTGTGAGTAATACTTGTTACTTGGGAGCCAGAGTCGATGAGAGCCCTGCACTTTACTCCATTGACTTCCACTTCCCCCTCGTTCCTGGGACCCACTAAGGGGGGGCCCTTTACTCCATCACTGGTCTCTTTTTCCTGCATTGGGGGACTTTGTTCCTCGCCCATGGTTTCCCCGGCTACCATGGGCCCTAGGTGTTTAAAGGCCGAGGTGTGTTCCCCTCTGCAGAGCTCACTGGTCGAGGTTGCTGAGCCCATGCTGGGTTGGGATTGGGAAAGACTTCTCTGCAGACACGGGCTATATGCCCCTGCTTCCCACACCGGTAGCATGTGACACTTGCACTGGAGACGGGATTCACCGGAGGTGGTTGGGGTCTTGGTGGGAGGATGGGGAGTGGGGCAGTGATTCTTGCTTCAAGGTGAGACAGCTTAGCCATGTGCTCCTGTTGGTTTATGGCTAACTTATGGACCATCTCTGTCAGTTCTGATAACTCTGAGGTATGTTTTGTTCTCTCTGTCTTCACATTTGCACTACACTCAGATGCAACATGCACTTGTGCATATGTTTTCTTTGATTTGTGTTGTGACTGGAACTTTTTAGTCTCTCTTGCCAGATTCCGTAGTTCAACTTGCAGCTCTCTGAAGCTTAAGAGCCTGGGCTTCATTGGAACAATCCTCGAATACACCTCCTCGTCATTAAGTCCTCTCAGAAACTGCCAGTTTACTGTCTCGATCAGGAAAGGGCCTGCCTGCTCTTTGATTTTCTTCCACCGCCCGCAATGTAGACTCCAGCGTAATAGCATAAGAGCAGGCAGACTCCCCTGGCCGCTGGCTGCACTCATAGAAGTCGGCTAGTGGATCCAAGGAGCCCTGTGTGCCCCCGTACTCTGCTCTTAATTCCTCAAATGCCTTCTCTGGGGTCTGTTCATGGGGGGGGAGATTCAGAACCAGTTTTCTGGCCTCACCACTCAAGTGTCGCACCACAGTAGAAAAGCGGAGGTGTGCGGGCAACTCTATTGCCTCCAGAAGATACTGCATATCACGTGTCCAATCATCAACAAGTATCTTGCTATCTGCATTACCTGTGAATACTTGAACATTCTTGACCTGATGAGTCTGCATGAACCCGCCGTGGGTCATCTGTGAGACGCCTGGGTTAGCTGTGGTTATGGCAGGAGTCTTTAGGGGTGGGTCAGATGGGTATGAGTGCATGAATGGGTACGAGGGTTGAGGCAGGGGCATAGTATGTGAGAAGACGCCAGGATACATGATGGCATGAGGGTTGACTGCTGGTGTTGGTAGCTGCACTGAGGTGGGGGCTTGAAGAGGGGCTGTTTGGCTGAAAGCGGCATTCACCATATTCAGAGGGCTGGGTATTGTTGTGTTTGGGTCCCATGCACTGGTGGCAGGCGCGGCTATGGAGACTGCAAGGTCTTGAGGGTAGTGAACAGGGGCCGGTGCTGTATGCACCTGGGGGGCAGGAGTAGAGTGTGCATAGCCAGTGTAACTTTGAAAGCTAGGCTTGATGGGCTTGGTGGAGTAGTGAGAGGCAGCTGGGTGCTTCATGGAGGACTGTGGCACAATTTGCATGTCTGGTTGGATGGAATGTGGGGGACTGTGAAGAGGCAGGGAGGCTTGGGACCCATATGGGTTAGCTTGCGGCGGGATAGCAGAGCTCGTAATAGTCTGCACTGCTGGCTGGGGCACAGGAGCATCTGCTGGAGACATGACACTTGGCAAGCTGTAATCTGGCCTGTTTGTCTGACGTCTCGGTCCTGTGGCTGGTGTGACATCAAACCTGGGCAAGGGGGCCTGCATTGTAGCTCCAAAGCCTTGAGAGGTGGGTGCTTTGGCTGGGTTAAACCAATAAGGTGACAGCACTGGGGGCAGTGGGGTTAGCTGTGAGCTTACTCCAGGCCCTGGGGGGCGCCCGTGGGTGTGGGGGTCTTGGACGTGGTGCTGTGGGCTCACTGTACCAGGGTCCGCCATTGCCCCATCACTCAAAGGGTGGATTTGGGTTCCATCTGTGCCCTGGTAGTGGCTTGTTGCAGGACCATGGGAGGACTGAACGTTGGAGGCTGCTGCAGAGGGTGCCTCCGGCCTTAGTGGGGAATCTGTGTAATCACTCCACATTTTCTTTTGTTTCTCAATACACACTAGCTGGGGCTGAATTAATATACTGCCAAATTATTTTAGAAAGTTAATGTCGTATGTGAGACTGTGTGTATGTGAAATTATTATATCTTGTATGATAAAGTGTAATGAAATATATGCAACACAATTATCAAATTTTAACCATCACTCACAACAAACATGAATTAACCACCAGTTGTCAGTACGCAACTTCCTTTAACTTCAAGAATAGTAATTAACCATTAGCAATACCAGCTTCAATATTGTTAGCAAATGAAATTTCTATCAAAGAATCACACACCAAATTTGTCTCATTCAACTAACAGTACAGTTTTTTTTTTTTTTTTTTTTCACACAAAAGTCAAAGATGTAGACACTGCAAGCACTTTAATGTCCTGCTCTATATTTAGAAGGATACGCTGTTGAAGGTGGACGTTTTTTTTTTTTTTTTTTTTTTTTTTTTTTTCCACTGCACAGTCTCCAGAAGCAGGAATGCAGCAGGAAGGCAACTGTCCCTTATGACGAGCCGGAGCTGGGCGCACAGTTCACTCACTGACGATAATGCAGACCGGGTGTCCAGCGTCGTTTGGGTTGTAGAGCACTGCCAGTCTCAACCTCTCTCAGTCTTCGGTCTCGGAGCGTCACAATCCGGGTCACGGCACCAAAGATGTAACCCTCTGCCTCTGCACGCCCGCTGCCATACCCTCCACACCTCCCCCGGACTCTGCGTTGTGTTTTGATGTTTTTTTGTGATGGTCGTGGAGTGTTGTGGAGGGAGGAAGACACCAGAAGCAGGATTCAGGATTTGTGGCCGAGACCTTGACTTTAATCCTCATTCACACAGGGCTTCATGGTACCTTCGGGGCGAAGGAAATTAAACTCTATTAAAGAAATAAATCGCCCACTCAAACAGTCAACATAAAAAAAAAACCCAAAACATATATCACATAAAAAAAAAAGAAACACCAACCCAAAACATACATTCCCACATAAAGCTAACAGTCAACAAATAAAAAAAAACGGCCCCCACAGAACCAACCGTCCACTCGTTCCCCAGCATGCTAGCCACACTCATAGCCACCCCCCACTAACAGTAAACAAAACACAGTTAATTAACACTCCTACCTATGTCAGACTTTAGCCTGACATATGAATAAACAATCAACCTGAACAAATTAACAGAATGGGCAGTTTTAACGCTAATATTTGAATATAATGTAGGACGCCGTTACACTGCTTACCTTCGGGGCGAAGGAAATTAAACTCTAAAAGAAACATGGCGCCCCACACGGAGAAAATCTCAAAATCACGGCAGACAGCGCCACAGCGCCACCTTGTGGACCCAAACAGGCAACTGCCTTACATCATTAAGACTGATTAAGACTCAGTAAGACTCGTTAAGACTCATTAAGACTGATTAAGACTCAGTAAGACTCATTAAAACTCATTAAGACTGATTAAGACTCAGTAAGACTCATTAAAACTCATTAAGACTGATTAAGACTCAGTAAGACTCATTAAAACTCATTAAGACTGATTAAGACTCAGTAAGACTCATTAAGACTCGTTAAGACTCATTAAGACTGATTAAGACTCAGTAAGACTCGTTAAAACTCATTAAGACTGATTAAGACTCAGTAAGACTCATTAAGACTCGTTAAAATTCATTAAGACTGATTAAGACTCAGTAAGACTCGTTAAGACTCATTAAGACTGATTAAGACTCAGTAAGACTCGTTAAAACTCATTAAGACTGATTAAGACTCAGTAAGACTCATTAAGACTCGTTAAAATTCATTAAGACTGATTAAGACTCAGTAAGACTCATTAAGACTCGTTAAAATTCATTAAGACTGATTAAGACTCAGTAAGACTCGTTAAAACTCGTTAAGACTGATTAATTTGACTTTAATTTGGCGGCTGCTGCCTCCGAACTAAAAGTAGACTGATCTGGACATGTGACGTTTTAATGATGATTAATTAATGACTGATGTTGGAGCCAAAATTATAGTTTGATAATTGGAAGAATTGTACTGAAATTATTATTGTGATTTTGTTATTATGAATTGAGTTGGAGTTGGCTTTGTCATGACGTGTAGCCACTTTGACAGCCAGCTGATCGTCACGTCAGCCAGCTGATCGTCACGTCAGCCA
Organism: Sciaenops ocellatus; assembly: GCA_033000465.1. Classification (NCBI taxonomy): domain Eukaryota; kingdom Metazoa; phylum Chordata; class Actinopteri; family Sciaenidae; genus Sciaenops; species Sciaenops ocellatus. Next base: position 34,288,226 of record CP136867.1, on the reverse strand, counting down.
GCTGATCAGCATGTAGCTGATTGCTGTCTGTGTGTATATAGGTTAGGGGGCGGTACTATCTGGGGCTCATTTTTGGTTGGTAGACACACGGTTTTTTGACCGCTTGAATCAACTAAATGAGTTTATTATATCGAGTTCTTTTATTGCATTTATGTTCCTTTGAATTCTCCTGCTACTGGTAAGGAAATCTTTTGTTTTTCAACACGAAGAAAACGGACAATAAACACAACACAAAGGCATCGTGAACTCCGTTTATTTAAACTCTAAAACAAAAAGGGACCCGTTGGAAAGTTGCACTTTTAACTGACTGTCACTCTGATCAGCTGATGAATGTTTGATCTCTGTGATGATGTTTACTTTACTGGCTGCTGGGCCCGGTTACATCGCCCGCTTGCCCGGCTCCAGATGTGCTACAACACCGGCTCTGCTGCCCATCAGCATTCTGCTGGACTTGTAGACCTCCTCTTCTTCCGGGTGGTCCAAAACGCCACGAACTCCAGCTAACAAACTGAGCTAACAGCAGCTAACAAACTGAGCTAACATTAGCTAACAAACTGAGCTAACATTAGCTAACAGCAGCTAACAAACTGAGCTAACATTAGCTAACAGCAGCTAACAAACTGAGCTAACATTAGCTAACAAACTGAGCTAACATTAGCTAACAGCAGCTAACAAGCTGAGCTAACATTAGCTAACAGCAGTTAACAAACTGAGCTAACATTAGCTAACAGCAGCTAACAAGCTGAGCTAACATTAGCTAACAGCAGCTAGTATTAGTACCAGTAACACTATTATTTTATTTTAGTATTGTTAAAATGGCCTTGCTCAGGGGCACCTTGGCAGTACCCTGGGTGGTGAACTGGCACCTCTCCAGCTACCTGTCCACCTTCCATACTTTGGTCCATACTGGACTTGAACTGGTTCCTAAACCAAGTCCCTACAGACCGACCTACTGCCACCCAACTGACCTCTGATCAGTCGCCCGCACGCCTCTGAGGCACACATGAAGTCACCTGATTGGACAGTTTTTGGTGATGTCATCATGTTTAAAGGGTTCAGGTTCATTTTTATTTGGATTGAGTCATGATAAAAAATGAATGAATCAAAAATAAAGGAAAGCATAAAACAGTTGGAATGATTCAATGTTTCTCCATAAACAGCTGAATGGAAACTCTCTTTCAGCCACCATGTTCTCACCATAAGAATGGAATAAGGATATGTCAGTGTGGCTCCGTCTCTTTTTGATATCAAACGCACACTAAAGCTATGGAGCGCGAGCATGTAGTTGACGCGTGTCTTAGGCCAAAAAACTCCACAGTTTTCTTTCTTTTGGTTTATTGAAAAAACCTTTCTTTTGAGCATGACAAACAATAAAACTGCAGTAGCTAATCCAAAAAATAATAATCATGAGCACGGTCAAAAACTAGTGTGCTCTCCTCGTCTCCATAATCTTAACTAAAACCAAAGTACGCACATATCACGTTACACACGTCTCAGCCAATAAGAAGAGTGCAGTTATTAACTAATAGGCATTCTTATAACCTCAATATTATGCAATATGAAACAAATCTAAATTATTTATCACCTTATCCACAACATACAAAATGGCTCTAACATAACCTGCCCCTAATTGTTAGGTTAACACCATATCAATTACCAAACACAAACACATAGAGCCATTGTCTAAACAATAAATCCTTTTTTTTTTTTTTTGCATTTGTATGATTCAAAGCAGATAAATGTTTTTATTCAAAACAAATAAATGTCTTTATCTTATTCAGTCTCTTTTAGTCTTCATGATGCTTCCTCCAAGAGACATATCTTGGTAATGGGTCTCTCTAATGTGCTTGTCTTCGTCTGAACACAGACGCTGCGGACTGTCCCCTTTGAGTCTGGCATTATCTTGACGATTTTTCCTATCAACCAGGAATTCCGTGGTGCTGAGGAGTCCACAATTAGGACAACATCTCCCAGGTTGAAATTCCTCCTTGTGTTCCATTTTTGCCTCTTTTGTAAAAGAGGTAGGTACTCTTGTGTCCACCTGAGCCAGAACAAATCCGCCATATATTGGATTTGCGCATAGAGATCGTCCTTGGAGAAGAGGCTTTTGAGGCTTGTGAGGCGTTGCTTGGCTAGAGATCTATTGTCAGGCATTTTTATTTCTTTGTTTTTTAGTGGTAATCCAATACAATAGTGACCATCTACTAGCTGTGTGGATTCTTTGACTGAGTCAAGGAACTGATGGTCTTCCTGTGACATCTCAGATCTGTCATCATATCCTCTCTCTGGGAAGTCTGCATTGTACAGCTGAGTCAGTAGATTTTCCACATTGGACAGGGAAATGCGATTAACCGAGTGGCTCACAACGTCTTGGTTAGCTGCAGCAGTGCCTCTGAGTGGGCCGTTGATAACCCATCCAAGGGATGTCCTTACTGCATAGGGCCCTTCACCTCTACTGTTTATAATCTGCCGAGGCTCCATGGCTTTGTAGACATCAGTGCCAATAAGCAGGCCAACTTCTGCTTCAATGTGCAAAAGGCGAACTTCATGCAGATAGGGCCATGGGTCCACATCTCTCTTCAGAGGTATGTTTTCTTTTTTCACTGGTATACTTGGTTGAGTGAATACCTGTGGAAGGTCTATGTAATTCTCCTCTTCCAAGCCACACACTTCCAGATCTGACAGGACATGGGTGTTTACCTTCTTCTCAGATCCCATAGTAGTGAGTAAAAGCTCAACTTCTGTGTGAAAGTTTTCTTTCCTCGGAGATTAAGCTGATGCATAACTTCGTCGGTGCAGAAGGTTGCCGTGCTTCCTTGGTCTAAAAATGCATAGACCTGCATTACTTTGTCACTTCTTTTGGACTTTATCTTCACTGGTACTATGGGAAGAATAGTTTCCTTATTACCTGCCCCAGTATGTCCTCGGCTTTCATGCTCTGCCTCTACAAAGGCACTAGTCACCTCATCAGTAACTTCTGTGTTTCTATTTGCATCCCTTTCTTGCAGGGCTGGAGCATCCCTTGTGACGTGCAAAATACTTGGGTGTTTTCCTGAACACTCCTTGCACTGCATCCTTTTACGGCAACTCTTACTCAGATGACCTTGTGTGAGGCAGCCAAAGCAGAGTCCTTTTGTGGCCAGGAATCTGATTCTGTCTTTGGGAGTCTGTTCTTTTATCTTCTCACAGACCTCTAACGCCTAATTTACACAGGGGACGTAACGGCCGCGTAACGGCTGCGCCGCGGTCACCGGAGCTGATCGCTGCCACTCTAGTCAATGAGACCATTCCCACCGGGCGCGCCGCGTAACGTCTCAGCAGCGTCCCAGCAGCGGCTCTCCGCTACAGCGCGAGCATTCCGTAGCACTTCTATTTTTGACGGAGCCGCTGCTGATTCAAGCTCAACAGAGCAGATTGCACCAGACAGGAAATCCGACACTGAATCAAAGTAATACACTTCCGCCCCCTTTCAAAATAAAACACAATACGCCGTTCATGTAGCCTATCACAACGTCACATCAACATTACGCCATGACCGGTGGCACCAGGTCAGCAGTCAATCGATCAAAGGGTCTCAACATGGACGACGACAGAGTAATTGTTGAAGTGGAACAACACACAATAATTTATGACACAACAGATCCTTTTTATAATCTCTTCCACGTCAGAGAAGCAAAGTAAGCTGTTTGTTGTTGTTGTTTCCACAGTTTATCACGGGATCTCGCGGTTTCGCGTACGTTCAGGATTATCGCGTGATCTCGTGATCTCGCGTGAATACGGCTGGCTCGCAAGGCAGCGCTACGCGAGCGGAACTTGTGTTGGAAACCTGTGATGAGCGACTTGCCTCTGAGCCAGTTTTTCTCCCTTTGGATCTGCGACTGATAACCTCTGAGATGCTGTCACTTGGTTGTATGTCATCGCCGCCCTCATTTTCATCATTGTTTTCTTCTTCTGGATAACTCATTATCCTATCGATCCAGACCTCTGTTTCTTGAACAAAGTTCTCAATTTCCGCACATTTGTGCATACACCAGTTCTCCTGGTCCTCTTTCATATCTTCATCCTCAGGAAGAGGTAATAGCTCTGCATTAATCTCTTTAAATCGTCCATAAAACTTGCCAAGGATAAACAGTGCTTCTTCTTTAATGACATCCACATTAGCTCTGTCTTTCTTTAGGATTTCAATATCCTTCCTTTTACGAGTAATCTGAGATAACTTGCCTTTTCTCTCACTCTTAAGCCTGTTAATTTTTTCCTCTACAGCCTTTACCGTGGGCTTTGGCGTCCTCCTGTGGCTGTCCGCTGCAACTTAACTGTGTGACGGCTTCAGGCTCAACTGGACGCTGGCTCCCGTTCGGCGCTGTAACGAAAACCCTGTTACTCACTTCGTGGCTTATCCACATCCAGAACATGCACCTGGCTTGTTCTATCTTCTTTCTTTCTTTCTTTTATAATCCTCTTCTCCTGTCGAGGTATCCGTCCGTATGCATCGTTTTCTCAACAAGCGTAGTTTTTGACTAATGCTAGTGTGGCTCCGTCTCTTTTTGATATCAAACGCACACTAAAGCTATGGAGCGCGAGCATGTAGTTGACGCGTGTCTTAGGCCAAAAAACTCCACAGTTTTCTTTCTTTTGGTTTATTGAAAAAACCTTTCTTTTGAGCATGACAAACAATAAAACTGCAGTAGCTAATCCAAAAAATAATAATCATGAGCACGATCAAAAACTAGTGTGCTCTCCTCGTCTCCATAATCTTAACTAAAACCAAAGTACGCACATATCACGTTACACACGTCTCAGCCAATAAGAAGAGTGCAGTTATTATCAGTGATGGGAATAACGGCATTATAAATAACGGCGTTAGTAACGGCGTTACTTTTTTCAGTAACAAGTAATCTATCTGATTACTCTTCCCATCATTATAACGCCGTTATCGTTACTGCCAAAAAATGCGTTACTCTGATTGAAGGCAGCTGTTTTTCATCAGACCAACTAGATCTCTAAGCCGAGCGGCAAAGATTTTTCTTGTTCCTCCTTAATCCTTGGTGAGGGCGGGGGCACGAGACATCGCATAAATGATGACGATTGGCTGAGGTTGAGTAAAATTCCATGGTAAGCCAATCAGAGGTGGAGTTGGGCGGGTGTTGCTTTGCTTACACAAATTCGAAAGCCCGCGTAGCCTAGTGACTAGTCTGATCAGACACACAAAGACGACACAGGACATTCACGTGAGTCAGCGAGAAACAGGAACGACGAGTGCGAATAGTCCAAAAGTACTGCTTCTTCCAACTACAGAGAGTGAATATATTATTTATTTCTTGGTACGTTGCTTAACAAGCATAATTTAATTTTGCTTAGTTGTGGCCTGTTGAGGTGCAATAAATATCAAAAGTTCCAAAACATCTATTGTGTTATTTTTATCGATCCACTCTATAAACATAGTAATTATAATATCTACAATAATCCATTACATTTTATTGGATGCTAGTCTCACTTTCCCACAGCAACGTTAAAATAGTTTAGATTTGTGTACTGTGGATTTCTGTTATGTATTGTATGAAGTGTCCATTTCATTATAATATTCAGATTTATCATAAATAATTGAACACGCACATGTATTTTAAGTTCCGTCAAAGAGGGGTGGAGGTGGGGTCCAAATTCTTTGATACATTTGAGCATTTAATAAAATTACTTGAAAGTAACGCAATAGTTACTTTCCAAAGTAACTAGTTACTTTTATAATTTGTAACTCAGTAAGTACTTTAATTACTTTCTGGGAGAAGTAACTAGTAACTGTAACTAGTTACTTTTTTAGAGTTACTTGCCCAACACTGGTTATTATTAACTAATAGGCATTCTTATAACCTCAATATTATGCAATATGAAACAAATCTAAATTATTTATCACCTTATCCACAACATACAAAATGGCTCTAACAGGATATATAAAAACATGTCTATATAAAAAATATGAAAAATACAAAAGGAACAATGAGTTTACGTAAATAAATGAAAATACAAACAAGTTGACCTTGTGTCTTGGTCTGATCATATTTTGGCCTCCTGTCTTTTCTTTGGTTTTTGGTCTTTTTCTCGTCGTTTTCCAAAGAAACATCTCGACACAAATGATCAACAATAACTGCAGAAATCCTCTCAACAACAGAAAATGTCAAACTGAAATCTGAACGTTCGTCCTGAAACACTGAATGAAAACATTTCTAAATATTTCTGCAGATTTCAAACCACTAATGTGCAGAACATTCACCAAAAATGTTTTCACATAATTCAGAGTTAGTTTGTGTTTGTCAGACGTTTGTCTGCACAGGAGGAGACTCTTCATCTGACACAGGTCACAGAGACACTGAGGAACCAGATGAGCCAAACCTGAACCTGAACCCAGGATAAAGAGGTTCAGTGAATGTGGTGTTGAAGGTGTGGAGGTGGATCAGTGTGTCAGAGCAGACTCTGTAGAAGGACAGAGTGCCAGCAGGACAGTCCACATACACTGCTACTCTGTTAGAGACCGAGGAGGAGGAGGAGGAGAAGGAGGAGGAGGAGGAGGAGGAGGAGGAGGAGGAGGAGGAGAGGTCTGTTTCTCTCTTATAGTGACAGACAGAGTAACCATCTTCAGAGCAGCTCAGACTCCAGGACTGATCATTCCATCCAAACACACAGTCATGTCTGTATCCTCTCCTGCTGATTCTTCTGTAACTCACTGATATATGAACCACTCCACTCCACTCGACCTCCCAGTAACAGCGACCAGTCAGACAATCTCTACACAGCAGCTGAGGCCAGTGCTCAAACCTCTCTGGATGGTCAGGATATGGCTGCTTTTTTGTCACTAATGTCACCTTCCTGTTGTTGTCCGTCAGTTTGAGCTCTCTGTTCACTGTGTTTGTGTCCGCTGTGAGTTCACAGGCATCTGATGGAGAGAACAAGACAGAATACAGCAGCAGTTTATCATCTAACACACCTGATGGTTTATTTGTTGCTTTATTAACAGACTGACTGTTAATTAGATCAAAACTTCACAATGACTCGTCTTTTTGGATCTTCTTTCAAACTGAGAGTTGAATGCAGATACACAAGCTTTTGATTGAAACTACTTTAACATGTGCTGCCTTGTTTTCATGAATCAAAGTGAACAAACACTTACACTTCCTCAGACCAGGTTTCAGCCTCTGCTCTCCACCATGATCCACCCTGGAGGAAGAAACAAAGTCAGAATGAACCTTCAGAAGCTTCTTCATCAATGACCTTCAGAAAGCTTCACTCACATCCACCATCAAGACAAAACATCTGCATTTATAAAACACATTTCATACACACACTCAATTCAACTTTACATCAAATATTCAGAAGACAAAAAGGAAACATCCAACAAATCAGATCAGATCGACTTTATTGATCCTCAGTGAGGAAATTCACTCGTTACAGCGGCTCACGATCTCCAAGATGGATGATAGAACACTGAGCATAAATAAAGAAATGTCCTGCTGGCAGAGTGACTCCCCACGTACGAAAGGATGAGTCCTTCATGCAGTGACCCGGTTCTGACTCCGGCCTGTGGTCCACAGACGTTTCCTTTGCTGTGCGTCGTTTCCCCTCTGTCTCCATGCTTTCTGTCTGTCTGCAGCTGTCTGTCTGTCTCCATGCTTTCCTGTCTGTCTTCAGCTGTCTGTCTGTCTTCAGCTGTCTGTCTTCTGCTGTCTGTCTTCAGCTGTCTGTCTGTCTTCAGCTGTCTGTCTTCTGCTGTCTGTCTTCAGCTGTCTGTCTGTCTTCAGCTGTCTGTCTGTCTCCATGCTTTCCTGTCTGTCTTCAGCTGTCTGTCTGTCTTCAGCTGTCTGTCTGTCTGTCTGTCTCCATGCTTTCCTGTCTGTCTTCAGCTGTCTGTCTGTCTCCATGCTTTCCTGTCTGTCTTCAGCTGTCTGTCTGTCTTCAGCTGTCTCTGTCTTTATCCATCCAGAGTTCCCAGTGAGTCTGAAGTGAATTCATTCAGCCATGTGTGAATCTTTGATGTTACACTCTTTGGACTGGAGCTGCACCTGTTTCAGGTTTCTCCAATCTGATGCTCTTCAAAGTTGCTGAAGTTAGAACCACCTGACAGTCGTGGCAGCTTGTGTTTCATGTTGACCTCGCCTCTGTGTTACACTTGTGCTTTGATTGTGAACGTCAACCAGAGTGTTCGTTCATATTTGAAACAGGTATTCTGTTTGCTGTCTGGGGACTGGGCTAGCTTTAGTTGTGTTACTGACTGACTCATTGAAATATATTTTTGTTCCAGTCACGAGGTTTAGGGCTGCTGTTTCTCCCTGTTTTTGGTTGTTAGATGATAGTTTAGATAGTCAGGTTTTTCTTTCTCGTCATCAATTCATTTTGACAGCTTAGATTGATTTTTAGAGAGTTCTCTTTCAGTTCTATTAGTTTGTTGGTTTGAACAGCATCAGCTCGCCCTTTGTTCTGCTTGTAGTTCAGCTCACTTCCTTTTGTTGGATAATTCATCTGGATTTAAAGGAATAAATAACTTTGTTAAACCAAGTATTGATACGTTTGATTTGGAGCATTTTGTGTCCATTTCAGGCCCTGCAGACAGCAGTGCATCAAACACAGACAGGATTCTGTCGTGGACATCACTTCCAAAAACCATCGACTGTGAACACACTTCATCTCTGCATCCACAAATGACAGCTCAAACTCCACCATGACTCCACCATGACTCCACCACGACTCCACCACGACTCCACAACGAGTCCACAACGAGTCCACTACGACTCCACCATGACTCCATCATGACTCCACCACGACTCCACCACGACTCCATCATGACTCTACAACGACTCCACCATGACTCCACCATGACTCCACCACGACTCCACCACGACTCCACCATGACTCCACAACGAGTCCACAACGAGTCCACTACGACTCCACCATGACTCCATCATGACTCCACCACGACTCCACCACGACTCCATCATGACTCTACAACGACTCCACCATGACTCCACCATGACTCCACCACGACTCCACCACGACTCCATCATGACTCTACAACGACTCCACCATGACTCCACCACGACTCCACAACGACTCCACCACGACTCCACCACGACTCCATCATGACTCCACAACGACTCCACCACGAGTCCACCACGACTCCACAACGAGTCCACAACGAGTCCACCACGACTCCATCATGACTCTACAACGACTCCACCATGACTCCACCACGACTCCACAACGACTCCACCACGACTCCACCACGACTCCACCACGACTCCACAACGACTCCACGAGTCCACCACGACTCCACAACGAGTCCACAACGAGTCCACCACGACTCCACCATGACTCCACAACGACTCCACCATGACTCCACCACGACTCCACAACGACTCCACCACGACTCCACCACGACTCCATCATGACTCCACCATGACTCCACCACGACTCCACTACGACTCTGCCACGACTCTACAACGACTCCACCATGACTCCACAACGAGTCCACCACAACTCCACCACAAGTCCACCAGGACTCCACCATGACTCCACCACAAGTCCACCATGACTCCACCATGAGTCCACCACGACTCCACCACAAGTCCACCACGACTCCATAATGACTTCACCACAAGTCCACCATGACTCCACCATGACTCCACCACGACTCCACCATGACTCCACCACAAGTCCACCATGACTCCATCACGACTCCATCACGACTCCACCACGACTCCACCACAAGTCCACCACGACTCCACCATGACTCCACTATGACTCCACCACAAGTCCACCATGACTCCACCATGAGTCAACCATGACTCCACCACGACTCCACCACGACTCCATCATGACTCCACCACGACTCCACCACGACTCCATCATGACTCCACCACAAGTCCACCATGACTCCATCATGACTCCACCATGACTCCACCATGACTCCACCACGCAAAGAGGAAACAAGACATAAAAGGAACTTTTGGAGTCAAGATCAGACTTATGTAGCTAACATGAAGCTAATTAGCAGCAAGATGCCTCCCTTTTCCACAGATGATTACCACAAACTGCTCCAGAAGATAGCAGTACTGGAAACAAAAATTCATCGGCTCGAAGTGAACATGGAGATAAATGGACACTATGGGAATGAAACTACTCTGCCGATATCCCAAAACACTGAAAGGTAACAGGCTAACAGAAAGCTAACTAGCACCACCATGACGCGGCAGGAGCCCCCAGCAACCTGCCCTCCCTGGAACTCTCTTGGTGCAAAGCCAAAGCACTACAAATCGCCTCCCTCAGATATAGATGTGGGAAGACGGTTATCAGGCAGAACCCAGCACCCGGAGACTCATGATGATACCGAGTGGCCTGCACTGCCATCACACAGGAATGTCTCTTCAACCGCAGTACCAAGGAGAAAGCAACCGTGGACCGAGGCTACTACAAAAACGAGGAGCAAATTGCCCCAAGACACAGGGATTCTACTAGAGAACAGATTTGCTCCACTTTTACATAACCCTGACTCCCCAAAAGAAGGCTCATCTCCCAGCACCAGAGAAAGGTATGAGGCTAAATCATATGCTAAAAGGCTACCAAAAGAGCTAACCACTGGGCCTCAAACTCTGATAGTGGGTGACGGAGCTGTGAATGAAATAAAACGATTTTGCACCAAGAAAAACACCAAAGTGCTCTGTTTTACCAACGACATGGTGTCTGATATCTCAAGGAAGATTCTAAACATTGCTGCTGAGCATCCGACAATGAAATCTCTCATCATACACACAGGAGCCCTTGATGTTGTGAAGCAACAATCAGAGGTATTAAAACGAGACTTTATTGATCTGATGACCCCTCCTTGAACTGCCACCTTATCGTGGTGGAGGGGTTTGTGTGCTCGTATGATCCTAGGAGCTATGTTGTCGGGGGCATGATGCTCCTGGTAGGGTCACCCAAGGCAAACAGGTCCTAGGTGACGGGCCAGACCAAGAGCAGTTCACTAACCCTCTATGGAGCATAACATAAAAAGGACCGTGACGTCGCCCGGTATGGCGCAGCCGGGGCCCAACCCTGGAGCCAGGCCCGGGGTTGGGGCTCGTATGTGAGCGCCTGGTGGCCGGGCCTTTGCCCGCGGGGCCCGGCCGGGCTCAGCCCGAAGCGGCGACGTGGGCCCGACCTCCTGTGGGCTCACCCCCCACAGAGGTGGCCATGGGGGGTCGGTGCAGAGTGGATCGGGCGGCAGTCGAAGGCGGGGGCCCCGACGGCCTGATCCCCGGACACAGCGGTTGGCTGTTGGGACGTGGAACGTCACCTCACTGGGGGGGAAAGAGCCTGAACTTGTGCGGGAGGTTGAGAGGTACCGGCTAGAGATAGTCGGGCTCACCTCCACGCACAGCTTGGGCTCCGGAACCCAGCTCCTCGAGAGGGGCTGGACTCTCCACTTCTCTGGAGTTGCCCATGGTGATCGGCGGCGAGCTGGTGTGGGCTTGCTCATAGCTCCCCAGCTTAGCCGCCATGTGTTGGAGTTCACCCCGGTGAACGAGAGGGTCGCCTCTCTGCGCCTTCGGGTCGGGGAGAGGGCTCTTGCTGTTGTTTGCGCCTACGGGCCGAATAGCAGTACGGAGTATCTGGCCTTCTTGGAGTCCCTGGGGGGGGTTCTGAGAGGGGCCCCGACTGGGGACTCCATTGTTCTGCTGGGGGACTTTAACGCTCACGTGGGCAATGACAGTGATACCTGGAGGGGCGTGATTGGGAGGAACGGCCTCCCAGATCTGAACCCGAGCGGTGCTCTGTTGTTGGACTTCTGTGCTAGTCACAGTTTGTCTATAACGAACACCATGTTCGAGCATAGGGGTGTCCATAAGTGCACGTGGCACCAGGACACCTTAGGCCGGAGGTCGATGATCGACTTTGTTGTCGTTTCATCTGATCTCCGGCCCTATGTCTTGGACACTCGGGTGAAGAGAGGGGCTGAGCTGTCAACTGATCACCACCTGGTGGTGAGTTGGATCCGCTGGCAGAGGAGGAGGCTGGACAGACCTGGCAGACCCAAACGTACTGTGAGGGTCTGCTGGGAACGCCTGGCTGAGCACTCTGTCAGGGAGGTCTTTAACTCCCACCTCCGGGAGAGCTTCTCCCAGATTCCGAGGGAGGCGAGGGACATTGAGTCTGAGTGGACCATGTTCTCTGCCTCCATTGTCGACGCGGCTGTTCGGAGCTGTGGCCGCAAGGTCTCTGGTGCCTGTCATGGTGGCAACCCCCGAACCCGGTGGGGGACACCGGAAGTAAGGGCTGCTGTCAAGCTGAAGAAGGAGTCCTATCGGACCAAGTTGGCCTCTGGGACTCCTGAGGCAGCTGATGGGTATCGGCAGGCCAGGCGTGCTGCAGCTCGGGCAGTTGCGAAGGCAAAAACTCGGAGCTGGGAGGAGTTCGGGGAGGCCATGGAGGAGGACTACCGGTCGGCCCCGAAGAAATTCTGGCAAACCGTCCGGCGCCCTAGGAGGGGGAAGCAGTACTCTGCCAACACTGTTTACAGTGCGGGTGGGGAGCTGTTGACCTCGACTGGGGATATCGTCGGGCGGTGGAAGGAATACTTTGGGGATCTTCTCAATCCCACCATCACGTCTTCCATCGAGGAAGTGGAGGCTGATGACTCAGAGGGGGACTTGTCCATCACCCAAGCCGAAGTCACTGAGGTGGTTTGCAAGCTCCTCTGTGGCAAGGCACCGGGGGTGGATGAGATCCGCCCTGAGTATCTTAAGTCTCTGGATGTTGTGGGGCTGTCTTGGTTGACACACCTCTGCAACATTGCGTGGCGGTTGGGGACGGTGCCTTTGGAGTGGCAAACCGGGGTGGTGGTCCCTCTTTTTAAAAAGGGGGACCAGAGAGTGTGCGCCAACTACAGGGGGATCACACTGCTCAGCCTCCCCGGGAAGGTTTACGCCAGGGTACTGGAGAGGAGAATTCGACCGATAGTCGAACCTCGGATTCAGGAGGAACAATGCGGTTTTCGTCCTGGTCGGGGAACACTGGACCAGCTATATACCCTTCATAGGGTGCTCGAGGGTGCATGGGAGTTCGCCCAACCAGTCCACATGTGTTTTGTGGATCTGGAGAAGGCATTCGACCGTGTCCCTCGTGGTTTCCTGTGGGGGGTGCTTCAGGAGTATGGGGTCCGGGGCTCTTTGCTAAGGGCTGTCCGGTCCCTGTATGAACGGAGCAGGAGTCTGGTTCGCATTGCCGGCAGTAAGTCAGACCAGTTCCCGGTGCGTGTTGGACTCCGGCAGGGCTGCCCTTTGTCACCGGTTCTGTTTATAATTTTTATGGACAGAATTTCTAGGCGCAGCCAAGGGCCGGAGGGGGTTCTGTTTGGGAACCACAGGATCTCATCTCTGCTTTTTGCAGATGATGTTGTCCTGTTGGCTTCTTCAGGCCAGGACCTACAGCATGCTCTGGGGCGGTTTGCAGCCGAGTGTGAAGCGGCTGGGATGAGAATCAGCACCTCCAAGTCCGAGGCCATGGTTCTCGACCGGAAAAAGGTGGCTTGCCCTCTTCGGGTTGGTGGAGTTATCCTGCCTCAAGTGGAGGAGTTTAAGTATCTTGGGATCTTGTTCACGAGTGAGGGAAGGATGGAGCGTGAGATTGACAGGCGGATTGGTGCGGCTTCCGCAGTGATGCGGTCGCTGTACCGGTCCGTCGTGGTGAAGAGGGAGCTGAGCCGAAAGGCAAAGCTCTCGATTTACCGGTCAATTTACGTTCCGACTCTCACCTATGGTCATGAGCTTTGGGTAATGACCGAAAGAACAAGGTCACGGATACAAGCGGCCGAAATGAGTTTCCTCCGCAGGGTGGCTGGGCGCTCCCTTAGAGATAGGGTGAGAAGCTCAATCACTCGGGAGGAGCTCGGAGTAGAGCCACTGCTCCTTCACATCGAGAGGAGTCAGTTGAGGTGGCTCAGGCATCTGTTCCGGATGCCTCCTGGACGCCTCCCTAGGGAGGTGTTCCAGGCATGTCCCCCCGGGAGGAGGCCCCGGGGAAGACCCAGGACACGCTGGAGGGACTATGTCTCTCGGCTGGCCTGGGAACGCCTCGGTGTCCCTCCCGAGGAGCTGGCCGAGGTGTCTGGGGAGAGGGAAGTTTGGGCTTTCCTGCTTAGACTGCTGCCCTCGCGACCCGGCAACGGATAAGCGGGAAAAAATGGATGGATGGATGGATGAACAAAGTTCGGTGTTTAAATACTGAGGTGTTTTTCAGTGGACCCCTACCGACAGTTCGGCGAGGAGATGAGATTCAGCAGGCTGATGATGCTAAACAGATGGCTCAAAGACACGTGTGCCGCTCAATCAATGAACTTTATTGACCATTTCAACATCTTTTGGGGACGCAGGCACCTCTTTAAGGCAGATGGATTTTGCCTTAACAAGTCAGGAGTACAGCTGCTAAGCTCCAACATTATTTATTCTCTGCATCAGACACCAGCAGCCCCTGTCAAGGACAAGAGGCAAGACAAGCCAAAACAACAGATAAGACGGCGCTCTGGCGAGGGCGCTGAGATAAGGACTGACCATGGAGGACAGCGGATCCAGAAAGAACCTGCAACATCATCATCCTCACCCCAACAAGAGGAGTCTCCCTGAGCCCCAACAGCACAACAAGAGGAGTCTCCCCGAGCCCCAACAGCACAACAAGTGGAGTCTCCCCCTGCCCCAACAGGAGACTCCCAACCTTCACCCCCTCTGACCCCACCCAGCCCCCAACTCTCTCCACTCAGTCTGGACTCCCCACTTCTGGATTTCACCGACAGGATGAAGAGCTTTGTCAATATTGGAATCCAACTAACACCACGCCAAAATCACATATTTTCCCCCATTAACCTCCCCCATCGTCCAGCCCCTTCCACTCCGCCACCTCGGAAACAACCCTCAACCAAAAGTCACCGAGCCCCCCCACCTCCTCTGAATCATCATATCTGTGAATCTGACTGATATGTGCCGGGTCCAGGCTGCAATCCTGATATCAACAAGGTTTTTCCCCAGGAACAGTCAGGGCCCTATGGAGTTCAGGCAGTCTTCTCAATCCCTGTGACGACAGGCAACAGAAAAGTGGTTAAACTGCTGAGAAATAAAAAGGGTTCAATTAGATCTACCAATCTACTGAGTACAGCTTGTCAACCCTGTAATTCACCAGTGTCTCCTGTTATCTCCACAAGGTTAGCCCTACTCAATATCAGATCACTAGTCAACAAATCTCTGTTAGTAAATGACATCATTATGACCTATAATCTAGACTTTTTACTTATTAGTGAAACGTGGCTGACTGAATGTAGCTGTGCTACCATTCTCAATGAGGCAGCACCAAAAAATTTCAGTTTTATGAATAAGTGTCAAAGTGGTAAGAAGGGTGGTGGAGTTGCTGCCATTTTTAAATCAGTATTTCAGTGCAAGGAAACTTTATTTGGTGATTTTAGCTCTTTTGAATATCTCTGTTTTTTAGTAAAGGGGGATCCAAAAGTTATTTTTCTAATCATTTATAGACCACCAAAATACCCAGGAAAATTCTTTGATGAGTTTGCTGAACTGCTGTCAGTTATCTGCACTGACTACTACTTTTTTATCATAACGGGGGATTTTAACATTCACATAGACAATAACATGGACACAAATGCCAAAGAACTTTGTTCTCTACTTGACACCTTTGGTCTCTTCCAACATGTGAAAGGGCCCACACACCCTCGAGGCCACACTCTGGATCTGGTTATCTCTAAAGGTGTTGACATTTCTTCTGTTGATATTAAGGACTTGGCTCTTTCTGATCATTTCTGTGTGTTCTTTGACTTACAGATAACTCCAAACATTCAGTTAACCTCTGTGTCTGTTAGAAAAAGGTACATAAATGAGAATACCAGTGCTAAGTTTATGGAGGCTATAGCTATGTCACCAACCGAGAGTGCAGAGACAGTTGATGAACAGTTGATAATTTCACCCCAAAAATTTTAAATGTCATGGATACTGTTGTACCTATTGAAACTAAGATGACCTTGAGCAGACAGAGAACACCATGGAGGAACACTATGATGGTAAAGGCTTTGAAAACAGAATGCAGGAAAGCAGATGGAGAAAAACTAAACTTCAAATTCACCATGACCTCTACAAGCAAAGTCTTTTTAATTTTAACCATGGGTTACTCAAAGCTAGACAGCAACACTTATCTGAAATGATTAATAAGAACATCAACAACACTCGCACTCTGTTTTCTGTGGTTGATAAGCTTACAACCCCCCCAAAAGATATAGTTTCAGAACTTTCTTCCACAGAAAAATGCAATGAATTTGCTTGCTTTTTCAATGAAAAAATCAAATCTATAAGACTAAATAACACAAATCAGCAAAATAATAAAATGACGCAATCCTTAAAACCACCTAGGAATAAATCAGCTATGATGTCAGAGTTTAATACAGTTGACCAAAAAACCATAGAGCAAACAGTTCAGCATCTTAAACCATCGACATACTGTCTTGACACAATACCATCTGACTTTTTAAAAACTATCGTAAGCTCTGTCCAAACAGATCTGCAGCAAATAATAAATTGCTCACTTCAATCAGGCACGCTTCTTAAACTCCTAAAAGTAGCTGCCATTAAGCCACTCTTAAAAAAGAGAACGCTGGATGCTTCCATGTTAACCAACTACAGACCTATCTCAAATCTTCCTTTTATAGCCAAGATTGTTGAGAAAGTGGTTTTTACCACTTCTTGAACTCCAGTGGACTCTTTGACAAATTTCAATCAGGCTTCCGACCTCACCACAGTACAGAAACAGCTCTTATCAGAGTGTTAAATGACATAAGGTTGAACACTGACTCAGGCAAGGTGTCAGTTCTGGTCCTGTTGGATCTCAGTGCTGCGTTCGACACTGTGGATCACAGTATACTGCTGAACAGGTTGGAAACCTGGGCAGGACTCAGCGGAACAGTCCTAGAATGGTTCAGGTCCTACTTGGAGGAGCGGAGTAATTTTGTGACCATTGGAAGTTATCAATCTGAGCGAGTGGCTATGACATATGGAGTTCCTCAGGGGTCAGTCCTTGGACCCCTTCTGTTCAGCCTATATATGCTGCCTTTGGGTCAAATTCTGCAGAATCATAGTTATCATAACTATCACAACTATCATAGTTATACAGATGACACACAGATATATCTCGCACTGTCTCCAGATGACTGCAGTCCAATAGAGTCATTGTGTCACTGTTCAGAGCAAGTCAAAAATTGGATGAACCAAAATTTCCTTCAGTTAAATCAAGAAAAAACTGAGGTCATTGTTTTTGGCAATAAAGAGAAGAGGGTTACTGTCAGTAAACACCTTGAGTCACTGTCTCTAGAAGACCTTCAGCAGTCATATCAAATCAGTCACCAAAACAGCCTTTTATCAACTGAAGAACATATCCAGAATTAAGGGCTTTATGTCCCAAACAGATCAGGAGAAGCTGATTCATGCCTTCATCTTCAATAGACTTGACTACTGTAACGGTCTTCTGACTGGACTCCCCCAAAAAAGTATCAAACAGCTGCAGCTTGAGTTTTAACCAGAACAAAGAGATCAGAGCATTTCACCCCAGTTCTCAAGTCTTTACATTGGCTCCCAGTCAGCTACAGAATAGATTTTAAAGTTCTGCTACTGGTTTACAAATCACTGAATGGTTTAGGCCCAGAATATATAAATGACATGTTAGGAGAGTATAAACCCAGTAGAGCTCTGAGATCTACTGACTCAGGTCAGATAGTGGAGCACAGAGTTCAAACCAGACACGGTGAAGCAGCATTTAGCTGTTATGCTGCACACAACTGGAACAAACTACCAGCAGAACTCAAATCAGCCCCAACTGTAAGCACTTTTAAATCCAGGTTAAAAACATTTCTCTTTTCATGTGCTTATGGCTGAGCTCTTTTAAATAATTTTTTTTTAATCGTAATCTTGGATTTGCACTGTAAGTCCTCTTAAAGGTCCAGTGTGTAAGATTTGGGGCCTCTAGTTTAAGAATAAGGCAAACATGGAATATAATATTCATAACTATGTTTTCATGCATGTATAATCATCTGAAAATAAGAATCTTTTTATGTTTGTTACTTAAAAAATATCCTTTTATATCTACAGTGGGAGAGGGTCCCCTTTCATGGAGGCCACCATGTTGAAACACCTTATTTATACAGTAGCCCAGAACAGACAAACTAAATACTGACTCTAAACAGGGTCCTTAAAGTGTTGTTTCTCCTTTACATTAGGAAGGTGAGGGTGATGTGAGGAGATTACAATGCAGTGACTGGACCACTAAATGCAACTAAATTCTACACACTCGACCTTTAATTGTTTTAATATATATATATATATATATATATATATATATATATATATATATATATATATATATATACATATTCTTTGTTCTTGCTTTTAACTGTGTTTTAAATTTTTTTTAAAAATTGTTTTTTATGCTGTTTTATGCTGTTCTTTTTTAAATGCTTTGTCTTTATGTAAAGCACGTTGAGTTGCCTCTTGGTATGACTTGCGCTATATAAATAAAAATGCCTTGCCTTGCCTTGCCTTGCCTCATATTGTCCAAATGTCTTTCTCAGTCAGTGTAGCCTGCTTCAATAAACATGTGTCGGAAGAAATATTCGGCCTTTTGAATAAAAAAAATAAATAAAAAAAGAGGAAAACATTTTTATGGGATTGGAACACGTCATTGTGACAAAATGAATAAAAGACGGAGAGCTATTGCAGCTCACTATGAACACACTGAGGATTCATCATAAAATAACATATTATTATTTAAACACAAGACGGATAACCAGGTTAACTTGTGACCACACCTGGCTCTGTTCCTGCTAAAGTCTCTAATAAATCTCTAATAAGAATATATACGTCCATATGCGTCTATGGAGCCTGACTGAGTAAACATGTGTCACCACACCACATTTGTTTCTTTTGAATAAAAAAACAAAAATAAAATAAATAATAAGAAACTTTTACGGGATTTGAACTCGTACCATTGTGACAAGACATATTAAAGACAGACAATTATCGCAGCTCACCATGAACACACTGAGATCTTGTCATAAACTACCATATACAGTATACATATTCTGCCGTCTCTTTTAAACATGGGACGGATAGTCAGGTTAACTTGTGACCACACCTGGCTCTGTCACCGTATGTGTAACTTGCAGATACGAATGATTTACGGTATTTCATATTTGGTTGTGTACAGAGATCTAGTTTCAACACAAAGATGCTTTGCTGCAAGTGTATTTGTGTAGTTGTTTATACAATTGTTGACGATAATTAAGATTTATACGGATATATTAATTATTGTCCATAAATCCTTGCTGAATACATTTATTGTATTGTAACACCGGCAAGAAGAAAGGAGGGGGACTCGCTGTGCTCGTGAACAACAGGTGGTGTCACCCCGGGCACGTCTCTGTTAAAGAGCGTGTCTGCAGCCCGGACATCGAGCTCGTCGCCGTCGGACTTCATCCATATTATTTACAGAGGGAGTTTACCAGTGTTATCTCCATCACTGTTTACATTCCTCCATCTGGGAATGCAGAAGCAGCGTGTGACGTCATCCACACAGTGACTGCAGGACTACAAACTAAACACCCTGGGGCCTTCATCATCATCACAGGTGACTTCAACCATGTTTCTGTCTGTGTCTGTTTCAGTTTCAGTTTTATTTCGAACATGTGCGAGTAACACAACAAAGTAAACTGAAAAACAAATCCAGTAACAATAGTCAAAACAAAAATAATAACGTGAACCCAACATGTCCGAAAAGGAGTAGGATGAAGCATATGCTTATTTAAACCTACCCCTTCTCCACTACTCAGTTAACAATCTTTCTCCCCAAACATATATATTTACATAATAAATATTTAAAAAACAAAAAGAAAATAAATAGATTAAATAAACAAATACATAAATCATTTATCATTTATGAAAACACCTGATTGTTAAAGCCCTTCTTCTTTCCTGTACCTCGTGAAAACCATGTGTTTGTACCGCTTTTTAAACTGGATCATGCTTGGACATTGCTTGAGCTCCACACCCAGTCTGTTCCACAGCCTCTCTCCACAAACAGAGACAAAAACTTTTCAATGTTGTACGTGCCCGCTGATGTTTAAGTTGAGTTCACCCCTCAGATTAAGAAGAGATACTTTATTAATCCCTCAACGGGGAAATTCTTTTTTCACTCAGTTTATTTTACATGCATTTTTAACCCCGAACACACATACAAGGGCTCACATACATGCAATGTGGAGAGAGATGGTGGAGTAATGGGCAGCCCCAAGAGGAGCGCCCTGCGAGCAATTTGGGGGTTCGGTGCCTTGCTCAAGGGCACCTTGGCAGTGCCCAGGAGGTGAACTGGCACATCTCCAGCTATCAGTCCACCTTCCGTACTATGGTCCATGCTGGACTTGAACCGGCCACCCTCTGGTTCCCAAGCCAAGTCTCTACCCATCTCTGTAAAAAAACAATTTTTGAATATTTCCAGGAAGTAGATTGTTTATTGCTTTGTACATGATTTGTGCTGTTTGGAAATGAACCAGGTCAGTGAATTTTAATGTTTTTGATTTTAAGAATAGTGAATTTGTGTGGTCTCTATAACCGGTATTATGAATTATTCTTATGGCTCTTTTCTGCAGTATGGATAGAGATTGTATTGTACATTTATAAGTATTGCCCCAAACCTCTGCACAGCATTGTAAGTATGGTAAAATCAGTGAACAGTAGAGAATGTGAAGTGATTTGTGGTCCAGAATGTGTTTTGCTTTGCTCAGAACTGAAATGCTTCTTGACAGTTTGCTTTGTACATGTATTATATGAGACTTCCAGTTTATTTTATCATCAGTTTTTACCCCAAGAAACTTGTTTTCATATACTCTTTCAATGTCCACCCCATCTACTTGTAACTGTACTTGTGTATTCTTATTGCAATTGCCGAATAACATGAATTTGGTTTTACTTAAGTTTAACGATAATTTGTTTCTGTCAAACCACATTTACAGTTTGCACATTTCAGTGGTGATCCTCCCCAGCAGTTCATGTAAATCCCCCCCAGAACAAAAAATACTAGTGTCATCTGCAAATAACACTAATTTTAATGTTCTTGAAACTTTGCATATGTCATTTATGTAAAGTATAAATAGTTTTGGCCCTAATACTGACCCCTGTGGGACGCCACAAGCAATGTCCAAGCATGATGATGAATGTTCCCCCAACTTCACAAATTGTTTTCTGTTACTTAAATAACTTCTCACCCAGTGCAATACTAACCCCTGATCCCGTACCGTTCAAGTTTATTGATTAATATGTTATGATTAACTGTATCAAACGCTTTTTTTAGATCTATGAAAACTCCCAACTGAATGCAGTTTGTGATCTCCTCAATTGATTATGTTAATGTGATGTTGAGTTGTTTTCTCTAAATCCGTATTGACTGTCAGAAAGTAATTTATGTTTGTTTATGAATTTGTCTAATCTGTTATTGAATAGTTTTTCTAGAATTTTGGAGAATTGTGGAAGTAAAGAAACTGGCCTGTAATTTGTGAATTGGTGTCTATCCCCAGTTTTATACAGCGGCACGACTTTAGCTATTTTCATGTTGTTAGGAAATTTTCCGGTTTGGAATGAAAAGTTACAGATGTATGTAAGTGGTTCAGAAATCCCCTCAATGACCTTTTTTTTTACAACTTTCATATCAATTTCATTTGAATCAGTAGATGTTTCGTATTTACATTTATTTACCATATCTATTATTTATTTTTCTTCCACTGCTGTGAGGAACATTGAACTGGGATTTCTCACTATAAGGTTATCATTCCAATCCTCAGATAACAATGGATCTGGAATTTTTTTTGCCAGGTTTGGTCCAACATTTACAAAAAAATGATTAAAGCTGTTGACCACATCATCCATATTGTCCTTTTTAATATTATTATCAATAAAATATTGAGGGTAGCTCTGTTGTTTAGCACTATTTTTAATAATACTATTTAATATGTCCCATATACCTTTAATATTGCTTTTGTTATAATAAAATATTTTACTGTAGTATTCTTTCCCACATACCCTTATAATATTGGTTAACTTGTTTTTATAGTTTTTATATTTCTTTTCTGCCTCTTTAGTCCTTTGTTTTATGAATTCTCTATATAGTGTATTTTTCTTTTTACAGGCATTTTGTGATCCCTTCGTGAACCATGGTCGATCTTTGTATTTTTGTTTTCTGTAGTATCGTTTTATTGGACAGTTTTTATCATATAATGATGTGAATATTCTTAAAAAGGTTTCATATGCACTATCAGTATCACTTTCATTATATACCTTTTCCCAATTTTGTGCCAGTAAATCATTATTAAACATACTCATAGTTTCCTCTGTCCTCACACGTCTGTATTCTAGTTTTTCCTCTGGCTGATTTCTCTGGCAGTTGCTGTTATAAACTGTAAACACTGGTAGGTGGTCACTGATGTCGTTAATTAATAGTCCGCTCATTGTATTATTTTCAATAACACTGGTAAATATGTTATCGATTAAAGTGGCACAATGGGATGTGATTCTAGGTCTGGTGATGTTTGGATATAAACTCATGCTGTACATTGTATTGATAAATTCATCGGTCATTTTGTGCTTATTTGGATTGAGCAGGTCAATACTGAAGTCACCACAAATGAAAACAACTTTTTGATTAGTTTTTGAAAACATTTCCCAAATCCAGTCCTTGAACGCTTCAATACTAGAGCCCGTTGCTCTGTATATACAGCTGATTATTACATTTTTGTTTTTTTCTTCACATATTTCGATTGTTATACATTCTAATAAGTTATCAATGACAGTTGTCATATTTTCTACTACTTTATAATTCAAGTTATTATCCACATACACAGCCACTCCTCCCCCACTCTTGTTCTTTCTGTTTACACAGTTAAATTCATATCCCTCCAGTTCAAAATCCATTCATTTATCTGCATTATCCACGTTTCTGATATCACAATTATTTTAAATGTTTTTTTAACTTGACCTAAATATTCCTTGATGTTATTGAAGTTTGTATACAGACTTCTGATATTGAAATGAATTTTAGACAATTTGCTATCCGTTGTAATGGTCTGATTGTACTGTTCAGCTGTGTAATAGCAACAGTTGTCGTTGATGTTAGAGAAGAAGTTATTGTCCGGGTCTATATCGTGCTCCAGGTCCAGTAAATTAGGGTCAGTGTAATGAAATGTTCTCAGTTCCAGTTTTTCATGATCAGCAATCCTCTGAATTATATCCCTATTTTCTCTAGTTGTAGATGAATGAGTTCTTTCAGACTGTATCATGGTGATGTGTTGTGTATAAGTCATCATACCTTAGTCCGGATTGTGATAATCATTCGTGTTTGTCCATTTCCTCGATGTTCCTGATGACCAGCACTTCGGCTTGCTCTGGTGTCCCGTTTAGTTTAATGAATACTTTACAGTTTGATGTCCATGTGTGTTGAACTTTTCCCTGTTTTTTCATGAGGTGTACTTTTCTGGTGATATCAGCGTTTCGTTTCGTTGCCACCACTGGGCAGGTCAGACCACAACCTAGTCCTGCTCTCACCATCATACAAGCCTGTGGTTCAGCAGCACCCAGTCACAGTGAGGACAGTGAGGAAATGGTCTCCTGAGGCCGTGGAAACACTGCGTGGAGCGCTGGAGGCCACAGACTGGGATGCTCTGTATAAGCCACATGGTGAGGACACTGATGGCCTGACTGACTGTGTCTCTGAGTACATTGGGTTCTGCATTAACAACACCATCCCCACTAAAGAGGTCCGCTGCTACCCAAACAACAAACCGTGGGTAACCAGCGACCTGAAGGCCCTTCTCGACGAGAAGAAGAGGGCCTTTAGATCAGGGGACAGAGCAGAACTCAAACGGGTACAAAGGGAGCTCAAACGCAGCATCAGGGAGAGTAAGGACAACTACAGGAGAAAACTGGAGCACAAACTGGAGAACAACAACACCAGGGACGTCTGGAGCGGGATGAGAGAGATCACCGGCTTCCAGAGGAGAGGTGGGGGAGCAGCCGAGGGGAATGAACGACGTGCCAACGAGTTGAACATGTTTTTCAATAGGTTCAACTCCTACCCCCCCGACCCCCGGCGGCCCCTCTACTGCTTCTCCGAGCAACAAACCCCCACCTCCCCCCATCACCTCCTGCCCCACACCACTCCCGTCACCCCCACCCTCCAACCCACTGACACCCACCTCAGAGCTTGCCACATCCCCAACCCCCCAGTCTGGACTCCACATCACAGCCAGCCAGGTGAGGAGAGAGCTGGACAGGCTCAAACAGAGGAAAGCTGCTGGACCGGACCGGATCAGCCCTCGTGTGTTGAAGGCAAGTTCCAGCCAGCTCTGTGGAGTTCTCCAGCACCTCTTCAACCTGAGCCTACACCTTCAGAGAGTGCCAGTGCTCTGGAAAACAACCTGCCTGGTCCCAGTGCCCAAAAGAGGACGTCCTGCTGCCCTGGAGGACTACAGGCCGGTGGCACTGACCTCTCACATCATGAAGGTCATGGAGAGACTGGTCCTGGCACACCTCAGACCGCCGGTGTGCCCATCACAAGACCCCCTGCAGCTTGCATATCAGCCCCATGTTGGGTTGATGATACAATCATCTACCTGCTGCAGAAGGCTTACTCCTCCCTGAACAGATCCAACACCTCAGTCCGGATCATGTTCTTCGACTTCTCCAGCGCCTTCAACACCATCCAGCCCAGACTGCTGAAGGCCAAACTGGAGAACACGCAGGTGGGCGCTCCCCTCGTCACTTGGGTCGATGACTATCTGACGAGCAGACCGCAGTTTGTGAGATTACAGACCTGTGTGTCTGATCGTCTGATCAGTAACATCGGGCCCCCCAGGGAACTGTACTGTCCCCCTTCCTCTTCACCACATACACTGCTGACTTTAAGTTCTGCACTGTGTCGTGTCATCTGCAGAAGTTCTCTGATGACACGGCCATTGTGGGGTGTGTTGAGGGCGGGAGGGAGGCTGAGTACAGGGACCTGGTCGACCGCTTTGTGAAGTGGTGTGGGGAGAACCACCTGCAGCTGAACGTGGTGAAGACGAAGGAGATGGTGGTGGACTTCAGGAGGAACAAGCCCCTGCCCTCTCCTGTCTGCATCGGTGGGACGGATGTGGAGATGGTACCAGCATACAGGTACCTGGGTGTCACACTGGACAATAAACTGGACTGGCCCACCAACACAGAGGCCGTCTACAAGAAGGGCCTGAGCTGGCTTTACTTCCTGAGGAGGCTCAGGTCCTTTAATGTCTGCAACAAGATGCTGCAGGTGTTCTATCAGTCTGTTGTGGCGAGCACCATCTTCTTTGCTGCGATGTCCTGGGGAGCAGGCATCAAGACAAAGGACGCCAACAGACTGAACAAACTGAGCAGGATAGCAGAGTCTGTTGTTGGCTCTAAGCTTGTCACCCTGGAGGAGGTGGTGGAGGAGGTGGTGGAGGAGGTGGTGCTGGCAAAACTGCTGGCAATCATGGACAATCCCTCTCACCCCCTCCACAAAACACTGGACAAACTAAAGAGCAGCTTCAGCAACAGACTCATTCAACCAGCTGCTCTAAGGAACGATACAGGAAATCAGACTCAAACTCATCTGCCTCTGTCAGAGCCTCTATCACAGAACTGGACTAAATCTACCTGTCACCTTTACACTGTGTACCCTGTACAACACTCCAAATACTGGAACATATACTTCATATCATATGTGATATGTGTTAATATAAACCATATTGATATTATATATCATATTTATACAATATTCTTTTTGCACATTCTATTTACATATCTATATTCAGAGTAGTGCTATTTATAGTATGTATATCTTGTATAGTCAAGTATTTATTATGCACATATTATCGATATATATATATATATATATATATATATATATATAATATCATATCTGTGTATATATACATATATTTATACATGTGTACATATTATATATTGCAGTTATGTATGTACGCACACCTTGCACAGGCTAAATATGACATTTCTATGTGTATCGCTATAGATATATTACAATTATTGTTGTTGTTGTTGTTGTTATTACTATTATATACTGCTATTATTATTATTATTATTATTACAATATACTGTAGTATTAATATAAACTGTATGATGACCCTCCCTGATCTCTCTCTCTCTCTCTCCTCCCCCCTCCTGTCGTGGGCAGGGACGTCAGGGAGCATTGACTCCACCTGGGCTCTGGGGCGAGGGTGTGGGACTTTCATCTAAGACCTCAGTGGCAGAGATCTGTCTCTCCCTGCAGCAGCTCGGGTTTGGTTTATGTTGGTTTTGTGTTTGGGTTATTTGTTTCCTTTACAGCAGAATGGATTGTTTATATTATTTCTTTTATTCTTTTGTTTAATAAATACTTTTGAATATTGATTTGGTGTGCATCTCCCTTTGTTGCCATGGCTGTGCAGCCCAGGTCATGACAAATGGGGGCTCATCCGATTGTAAGTTGTTATGTTTGGGGGCTGTTGTGTGATGGTTTTTGGTGTAGCTTTTGGGAGATGCATTTTGTTTTTTGAAGTAGTAATTTGATTGTTTGGTTTGGGAGAATCGTTTGTCCTGCAGCCTCATGTGTTGGTGTGAGTAAGCAGGTGGGAGCCATCAGCAGTGATTGCAGAGTCTTCTGATGAGGTGAGTGTGAAGTTTCCCCTGGTTAGGCTTAGCAGTGTGATCCATTTGGGCTCACTGTGTTTTTTTGTTTTAGTTTGTTGCTTTTGTGTGGTGTGCGGTTAGAGCATTGGTCTCAGGGTAACATCCACAGCTGTCAGGTGAGTAACCAGCGTGCTGGGGACTTAACCGGGTTGTTGGTTTGAGTGATTAAATATCCCACCGCTAATCTGCATGAGGATTAGGCACAGTGAGTTAGAATAGCTTCTGGACAGGCAGTTAGAGGGGGGATTTCACATTAAGTTGGGGCATTTGTAATGTCTCATTGTTACATCGGATGACTTTTTGCATTGCTGTCTGAGGGTTCTGTTGGTTGTTAGTTCTCCTGTTGGTTTCATTGTTTTTTTTTCCTGGCCTGTTGTATTTGGGGTTCACTATGTCAGGAATAGACGATTTTGTGGCTTCGCCATCTGAGGAGTTGTTGGAACGGTGCACTAAAGACCAGCTTTTGAAGGTTGCTGATTATTATGAGATTGATTTGAGTAGGCTTTTGGATAAACGTAAATGTAATCTAAAGGATTTGGTCAAAATGAAATTGGTGGGTAAGTGGGTGTTGACTGTTAAGCAGGGGGAGTCTGGTCAGTCTCAAGCATTACAGCCATTTGGGGGTTCAGCCAGTCATCTCACTTTTGAGCAGCAAAAGGAAATACTGTTGTTACAGCTGGCTCATGAGGAGAAGAAGCATAAAATAGAGATTGAAAAGCAAATTGCAGTCGAACGCTTGCGGCGTGAGACAGAGCAGGCTAAGATAGACCTACAGGCTACTAGGTTAGGATTAGTCAGGGATGGTAAGCTATCTGGGGAGGTTTGGCAGGGGGAGGATGGTTTATCTTCACCTTCAAGGTCCCCTGATGTGGTACATAGTCTGCGCCTCTTACCAAAATTCAATGAGAGGGAACCAGATGTTTTTTTTGTTTTTTTTTTCATTGTTTGAACGGCTTGCAGAGGCAAGGAATTGGTCAGATTCTGATCACACTTTATTATTGCAGAGTGTGTTGACAGGGAAGGCACAAGAGGCATATGCGTCTTTGGGTTATGAGAACATCACGTATGAGTCAGTCAAGGCTGCTGTGCTGAAGGCATACGAATTAGTCCCAGAGGCATATCGCCAGCATCTTAGGACATGGCAAAAGAGGGCTGACCAGTCACACATGGACTTTGTGAGGGAGTTAACCAATTATTTCAGTCGATGGTGTACAGCCTCAAGTGTGGATGACTTTGATAGTTTGTGTAATCTGATCATCCTGGAGCAGTTTAAAAACTCTCTGCCAGGTCAGGTTGCCACATATCTTAATGAGCGTAAGATTGAAGCTGCTACTGAAGTTGCGGGGCTTGCTGATGAGTACATGCTCATTCATAGACGCGGTCCTGGTGAGCCTGACCGGGAGCCTGTGGGACGAAAGAAAGGAGTGATAGGTCGCCAATTAGTATTGGGAGTTACATGAGTAAGGGGTTTGGAACATCGCCTCAGAAGGGGGAAACAAGATGTCACTATTGTCATGAGGCAGGCCATTGGAAATTAGACTGCCCGAGGCTTAAGGCTAAGGGGCAGCATGTGGGGGTAGGAGTGTAAAACCTGCTGCCCTGGCTGCCAGTGTTTAGTGTCCTAGAGAGGTGAGGGCTCAGAAGAATGAGTTGGAGAAATTAGGTGCAATGTGTGTTTTTGAGGCCTATAAACCTTTAATTTCAGAGGGGTTTGTAACACAGGTTGGCAGTAACACAAGGGTGCCTGTTAAAATTTTGAGGTATACAGGGGACAGAGTCCTTATGCGTGAAATGGGGTTGGAGGTGTTGCCTGTTCCAGTGCATAAGATGAATTTGGACTGTGAATTGGTGAAAAGTGAGGTTTCTATTGGTGTGAGACCAGCATTGCCAATTGAGGGGGTGGATATCATTTTGGGAAACGACCTAGCAGGCAGTCGTGTGTGGGCTAAGGTGTCACCACCTCCAGTGGTCTCCTGCACTCTTTCAAATGCAGAACAGGCTGATGAAAGTGCAGTGCGCTTATTATTATATTGATTTGGTGTGCATCTCCCTTTGTTGCCATGGCTGTGCAGCCCAGGTCGTGCTGTTTTTAATTAGCCCCTCACAAATGGATCATCTTGTTGATAATACTACAGGCTCATTACGAACAACTCTCGACTCTATTGCACCTCTGAAAAAGAAGATAATTAAACAAACGAGGTTAGCACCATGGTATAGCCAGCAGACTCGCAACTTAAAGCAAGAGGCACGAAAATCTGAACGCAAATGGCGTGCCACTAAACTGGAAGACTTTCGTTTAATCTGGCAAGATAATCTTAAAACATACAGGAAGGCTCTCCGTGGTGCCAGAGCAGTCTATTACTCTTCACTAATCGAGGAAAATAAGAATAACCCCAGGTTTCTGTTCAGCACTGTAGCCAGGCTAACAGAGAGCCACAGCTCAATTGAGCCATCTATTCCTTTAGGTCTAAGTAGTAATGACTTCATGAGCTTCTTTAATGATAAAATTATAACTATTAGAGACAAAATTCATCACCTCTTGCTCTCAACAGGCACCGATCTGCATTCTTACACAGCAAGTTTGGAAACAGCTGTAAAACCTGATATATATTTAGACTGTTTTTCTCCCATCGACCTTCATCAAATTACTTCAGTAATTTCTTCATCTAAGCCGTCAACCTGTCTCTTAGACCCCATCCCAACCAGGCTGCTCAAGGACGTTTTACCTCTAGTTAGCCCTTCTTTATTGGATATGATTAATCTGTCTCTATTATCAGGATATGTACCACAGTCTTTTAAAGTAGCTGTAATTAAACCTCTTCTTAAAAAGCCCACTCTAGATCCAGAGGTTTTAGCCAATTACAGACCGATATCAAACCTTCCCTTTCTCTCTAAGATACTTGAGAAAGCTGTAGCCAATCAGCTGTGTGACTTTCTCCATGAGAACAGTTTATTTGAGGATTTTCAGTCAGGATTAAGAGTGCATCATAGCACAGAGACCGCACTAGTCAAAGTTACAAATGACCTCCTAATGGCATCAGACAAAGGACTCATCTCTTTACTTGTCCTGTTAGATCTTAGTGCCGCATTTGACACATTGACCATCAAATTCTTTTACGGAGACTGGAA
Source organism: Sciaenops ocellatus (assembly GCA_033000465.1). NCBI lineage: Eukaryota > Metazoa > Chordata > Actinopteri > Sciaenidae > Sciaenops > Sciaenops ocellatus. The sequence continues at coordinate 34,258,308 of CP136867.1, read as the reverse complement.
CATCAAATTGGCATCAAAGGAACCGCCCTAAGCTGGTTTAAATCGTATTTTTTAGATCGATCTCAGTTTGTTCATGTCAATGATGAATCCTCCATGCATACCAAAGTTTGTCACAGAGTTCTTTACAGTGGAGCTGGCCTTCAGCTCCACTGTAAAGAATCTTGGAGTTGTTTTTGATCAGGATTTGTCCTTTAATATCCACATAAAACAAATTTCAAGGACTGCTTTCTTCCACTTACGTAACATCACCAAAATCAGACGCATCGTATCTCAAGCGGATGCAGAAAAACTAGTCCATGCATTTGTTACTTCTAGGCTGGACTATTGTAACTCTTTCAGTGCGTTTACATGCAGCAAGAAATTCGAATTTCTGATCGTATCAGACATCGGTCGGACTTTTAAAATGCATGTAAACACCTTAATCTGACCTACTTCAGACCTATTTCGGACCATAACGGACATCTCAAAATCGGATAAGAACACCTAGATAATTCGTTCATAGTCGGCTTTTTAACTCCATGTATACTCAGCAATCGGATCGGAATCGGACATTGCATTCTGCGCATGCTCGAGAATTTCCGCCGGGGCTTTCACCCAGTTGTGAAAGGAGACGTCGTATTAAATAGCGGTGTTGTTGCTTTTATATTCATTATTAGGAGGAAAATAACGCACGAAATGTACGCTACTGTAGCATCGACCATCTCCTCGTACGCAATCTTTGTTTGAATGCCGTCAGATAGTTTGTTGTTGCTGATAAGTAGAGGTCAACCGGACGTGGCTCTTTGTTGAGAGGGCTACAGCGCCACATAGCGTAACGGAGTCAGCCACGCTCCGGACATTTATCCGATTCTCTGAACGGCATGTATACTCAGACAAGTGATCCGGTCCTATGCATGTCTTTATCTGATACGATCAGAAATTCGAATTTTTTGCTGCATGTAAACGTACTGTTTGTTATCAGGCTGCTCCAGTAAGTCTCTGAGGACTTTGCAGCTAATTCAGAATGCTGCTGCACGTGTTCTGACAGGAACCAAGATCAGAGATCACATCTCTCCCATTTTGGCTTCTTTGCATTGGCTACCTGTTAAATCTAGAATAGAATTCTTCTCCTTACATACAAAGCTCTTCATGGTCAGGCACCATCATATCTAAAAGAGCTCATAGTACCTTACTACCCCTCTAGAACACTGCGCTCTCAGAATGCTGGGTTCCTTGTGGTTCCTATAGTTTCCAAAAGTAGACTGGGAGCCAGAGCTTTCAGCTACCGAGCTCCTCTTCTGTGGAACAAACTACCATTTTGGGTTCGGGAGGCAGACACGGTCAACACTTTTAAGAGTAGACTTAAGACTTTCCTTTTTGATAGAGCTTATAGTTAGGGTTATGCCTAGTCAGGCACGGTATTGGGTTTTTTTTTTAACAATATTTTTTATTCATTTTTCACTTTTACAAGTAAAGGACACAATATGTTCACAGAGATAAAAAGCAAAACAAACAAACAAGTAAACAAAACAAAAACAAAAAAACAACAACAAAAAAACAAAACACCAGCTCAGATCCATATAAACAATAGTCAGGGTTACAGTAATAATGTGCGGTATATGAGCAGTCAAGAAAATCCCTGCAGCATGATCTTAGAGACACCAGGCTCTACATAGTTCAAATAGGGTTCCCACACTTTATAGAATTGGTCTGTTTTTGAATGTAATATACATGTAAGATACTCTAATGGCACGAGATCAAACACCACGCTTTGCCAGCCTTTAACAGTTGGTACTCTTTCATGAATCCACTGCAATGAAATATTCTTCCTCGCTGCATAAGTAAGAATTCAATACAACCTGTTCTAGGGTGTAAGGACAGAGGGTGTAAGGACAGAGGGTCTGAGGACAGAGGGTCTAAGGACAGAGGGTGTCACTCCCTGTACAGACTGTAAAGCCCTCTGAGGCAAATGTGTTTTGTGAATTTGGGCTATACAAATAAAATTTGATTTGATTTGATTTATTATGTTTGGATGTTAAGCGTCGGCTTGGGAGGCCCAGTATGAGAGACACAGGGTCCATCTCCAGTTCTAAACCCAATATCTTTTCTATTTCAGATAACACATTAGACCAATACATTTGCAGTTTCAAACATGACCAAAAACAATGAGTTAGGGTACCAATTTCTATCTTGCATTTAAGGCACATGGGTGAGAGAGTAGGATTGAAGTGACGCCTGTAATTGGGAGATATGTGCATTCTGTGTATAATCTTTAACTGTATTGCTTTGGTACTATAGTGGCCCTTTGTCACTATCCGCGCATGCTGGTGGTTTAAAGGGCTTGTACGCGTGCCGGTGTAGGTGCATGCAAGTGTAGATGCATACACAGCAAATGTCCAAGCATTACTTCTCTTATGTTGCAGATTTATTAGGCTACACACAGCCGACTCAAAAAATACTCACTATCACAATAACACACAATATTCTGACCTGCGGCGTTACACACCATGGCACGGTCAAAAACCGTATGGATTCCCCATCGTGCCTTATCTGCAAATAACGAAAGAAGTCATGTCTGGGGATAGAATATTTCTCTATCATTTGTTCAAATATCATAACCACATTATGAGAGAGTAAGTCCCTCAGTCTATGAACACCATTATCCCCCCACTGTTTAAAACCAATATCAAACATCCCAGGCTGGAAATCAGGATTATTCACAAAAGGGGTAAAAACCAAAGTGAACTTTGACCTCCCCTCAAGTCGACATACTGATCGCCAGGCCTTAAGTGTATTAAGTGTAACCGGGTTATTACAACTCTTTCTTACTATTTCTTAAAGGTACAGTGTGTAGAATTTAGTTGCATTTAGTGGTCCAATCACTGCATTGTAATCTCCTCACATCACCCTCACCTTCCTAATGTAAAGGAGAAACAACACTTTAAGGACCCTGTTTAGAGTCAGTATTTAGTTTGTCTGTTCTGGACTACTGTATAAATAAGGTGTTTCAACATGGCGGCCTCCATGAAAGGGGACCCTCTCCCACTGTAGATATAAAAGGATATTTTTTAAGTAACAAACATAAAAAGATTCTTATTTTCAGGTGATTATACATGCATCAGAACATAGTTATGAATATTATATTCCATGTTTGCCTTATTCTGAAAATAGAGGCCCCAAATCTTACACACTGTACCTTTAAAGAACAGTAAGTCCCTTAGTGGATACTTTGAAAGGGAAGCTTCAACTCCCAACCAAATAGAGTTTGAGCTATTTACAACCCAGTCATGAATATACCTCATGTGAGTACACAACTGATGTTATGACATTTGGTAAGTCTAGACCCCCTACAGAACCTGGAAGCTGCAATGTAGCCATCTTAAGTTTTGGTCTGCGCTTGCTCCATATGAAGGAACATTCAGGTCTTTCATCACCCTATTTGAAAACATGATCGGAATCATTTGAACAGGATACAACAATCGAGGCAATATATTCATTTTAACCAAGGATATGTGTCCTAGCCAGGAGACAGGCAGAAAATTCCATCGCTCCAAATCCTGCCTCACCTTCTCGAACAGGGGAACAAAGTTTGCTTTATACATTTGCTTAAATTTAGGGGTTATGAATATACCTAGGTATACAAAACCTGCAGGAGACCACTTAAAGGGAAAAGAAGGTAAACAGCTGGTATCGAATTAAGGCTCCTAAGTGGCATGGCTTCAGACTTAGTCAAATTAATTTTATATCCAGAAAATTTGCTAAATAAATCAATAATGTTAAGTAGAGCTGGAATTGACATCTCTGGATTGGAAATAAATATCAAAACATCATCTGCATACAGACTAATCTTGTGCTCATAATCAACTAGCAGACCCCGTATAGCAGGCGCCATCCTAATGGCCTCCGCCAACGGTTCGATGGCAATGGCAAACAAGAGGGGCGACAAGGGGCAGCCTTGCCTCGTTCCTCTATACAATGGAAAACTGTCTGATTTAAGCCCATTAGTCAAAATAGAGGATTATCATACAAAATTTTGACCCACCTAATAAAATTATCACCGAGACCAAATTTATTTAAGGTATAAAATAAATAAGCCCATTCTACCCGGTCAAAGGCTTTCTCAGCATCTAGAGAAAGCACCAGACCGTCAATATCTCTTTGCTGGAAAGCCTGAATTACATTGAGGTCTTCAAGTTGAGTAGCTAGGAAGTATCTTCCGGTCCACATTAAGAAGAGCTATCGGTCTATATGAAGAACAAGACTCTGTGCACTTCCCTTTTTTCAGAATGAGAGAAATATTTGCTTCTCTTAGAGTCTGAGGTAATCTGTTATGCAAAAAAGAATGGTTTAACATATCAAGTAATGGGTCTGCTAATAAATCACAAAATTCTTTATAAAATTCACTACCAAACCCATAAGGCCCAGGGGCTTTTCCGTTTTGTAAGGTCTTTATAGCATTCAATACTTCCTCTCTGGAAATGGGGGTGTTAAGATTGGTTTGCTCTTCTGTTGATATAGTAGGCAAATTAAGCCGAGAAAAGAAATCTTCCATTAAATCAAGTGCATCATACGGTTGTTCAGATGCATACAGTCTACAATAAAATTCTTTGAAGGTTTCATTTATGGACTTATTGTCATATATGCGATTATTCTGAGCATAACAAATAGCTGCAATAGCTTGTGATTCTGATCTCTTTTTGGTAAGGTATGCCAAATATTTTCTGGGTTTATTCCCATGTTCATAAAATCTTTGTGTAGTAAATTTAAGTTTGGTCTCCTCATCTTGTGTAAGGAGGTTATCTAAGGTTGATCTCGCAATAAAGCAGGAGTTGGAGAATCAACATAGGCCCTTTCTTTTGTTTTAAGCTCAGTAATTAACAAATTTTACTTCCTCAATTTCTGCCACCGCTTGCTGGGTGAAAATGAAATAAAAATCCCTCTAGTATACACCTTAATAGTTTCCCATAGGAGGTCAGGGTTATCTGTTGACCGAGAGTTAAAAGAAAGAAAATATCTAACTCAGTATTAAAATAGGATACGAAGGTATGGTCCTTTAAAATGGTTGTATTCAGTCTCCAGTATTTTACTCTGTTTCCTATACCCTTAAGAGAAAGATCCAGCACCACATTGGCATGGTCTGAAATGACAATACTACCTATTACACAAGATAAAACTGAATGTAAGGAGAGCCCAGGTAGAAAAAAGTAATCAATCCTAGTATGACACCTGTGGGGTGCAGAAAAAAAAGTGCATTCTTTATCCAAGGGATGAATTGTCCTCCATACATCAACAAATCCTAAATCATCACATATAGAATTGAGTGATGTTGTTTGTTTTCTTCTTTTAATAGGACTATGGACCCCTCTTACATTCCATGTACATAAGCGTAACTTATTACTTGCCATACCGTTTAGGTCGACCCTCTATATAGATACAGAACTCACTAAGAGCACAAATCTGAAACAGCATAATACAATAAAAACAGTCACTGAGCTGGGAGAAAAAATCTGAACAGGAACTATTATACAGAAACAAAAAAGCACAGATACAATGGGGGCTGTCCCTGCCACCTAACCTGAGGCACGGTATTGGCTGTAGATGTAGTCACATCTCCCTTTACTGAAAACTCTACTCAAACTTCTTCCCCGGAGTTTCTGTGCTCTCTCGTCCAGCAGGTTCTCATGGATCGTGGCTGCTGCTGTGGTCCTGCACGACGTCCACTACTTATATTATTACTGTCATTATTGTTACCATATCTCCATTACAGTTTATAGTTAGTTAATGATTGCTGCTGCTGTGCATCTGTGTGTCTCTCTCTCTATTTATCTATCTACCCCCCCCCCCCCCTCTCTATCTGCCCCTCTCTATCTTTAACTCAACCGGTCGTGGTGGATGACCGTCTACCAATGAGCCTTGTTTGGGTCTGTTCGAGGTTTCTGCCTGTTAAAGAAGTTTTTCTTGTTCATGTTGAACTGTTGGTCTCTGTAAATAATATTGTACAGAGTACGGTCTGACCTGCTCTGTATGAAAAGTGTCATGAGATAACTGAAGTTATGATATGGAGCTATATAAATAAAATAAAATTGAATTGAATTAACAATAACACTACCATCATATCATCAGTACTATTACCATCATCTTGTCACTGCACCTTATCTACCTGTTTATCTTGTGTATCTTGTGTTTGTAAGTGTCCTTGTCCCATTCTGTGTTCTTATTTTTTATTTTTTCGACCTCAGTATTTTATTCTATTGTATTTTTATTGTATTTAAATATATCGGACTGCTATGACGACCTAATTTCCCTTCGGGGATGATTAAAGTCATCCATCCATCCATCCATCCATCTATACCTGAGAGTGTCCAGTCTCCAGTGTGGATCCTCCAGTCCAGCAGACAGCAGCTTCACTCCTGACTCTCCTGGATGATTGTAGCTCAGGTCCAGCTCTCTCAGATGGGAGGGGTTGGATCTCAGAGCTGAGGCCAGAGAAGCACAACCTTTCTGTGTGATCACACACCCTGACAGCCTGGACACACACACACACACACACACACACACACACACACACACACACACACACACACACACACACAGAATGATATTTCATCTATTCTTTTGTTTTCAGTGTGAATTCACTGATTAAAATGAACTCAATGTTAAATTTTCTCATCAGTCCACTGCTTTGAAATTCATTCTGACTAAAGTAAATCACACCAGAACCTGTAATCAACAAAGTATTTTGACTCAGATCTGCATTCATTCATTTTCAAAGGAACTGAATGCTGCCTTCACAGACATAATAGATAGCTAACCGTTGACGTTTCTTTAACATACACAGACATCTGTGTCTCCAGACTAGAATGTGCTAACAGTCACACTAACATGGGTAAAAACATTCTCTTTGATTATTTCTGGGCGTACAGTATTTGTGGTGTTATCTGTAGGAGTTTAAAGTCTGACCACCAGCATGAGTTCAACAGAATAGAGACCGACTCATATTCAAACCTGACTGGATGTGAGAGTGTCTCTGATTCTCCTTGATCAAGCTTCAATAAATATTACAGCATAAGACATCAGAGGCTCCTGAACTTTCTTCACTCTTGAACTCACCATTGATCATTGATTTCAGCAATTTCTCCACAACAATACTGTCATTGGGACTGATACATAGAGACAAACTATTCACAAACCTATTAACTGTGTATGTCATTGGATGGTGGGAGAAGAAGAAGAAGAGAAGAAGAGATACTTTATTAATCCCTCAACGGGGAAATTCTTTTTTCACTCAGTTTATTTTACATGCATTTTTAACCCCGAACACACATACAAGGGCTCACATACATGCAATGTGGAGAGAGATGGTGGAGTGATGGGCAGCCCCAAAAGGAGCGCCCTGCAAGCAATTTTTGGGTGGTTCGGTGCCTTGCTCAAGGGCATCTCGGCAGTGCCCAGGAGGTGAACTGGCACCCCTCCAGCTAACAGTCCACCTTCCATACTATGGTCCATGCTGGACTTGAACTGACCACCCTCTGGTTCCCAAGCCAAGTCTCTACAGACTGAGCTACTGCCGCCCCTCAATACCCCTCTGGAGATCCAGAGTACCCGGAGAGAAACCATGCAAACTCACATACAATGTAAATACATGCAACAGGATAAAGAGGCAACAGTGTTAATCACTGCACCACAAGGGAAACACAGTGTTACACAAATACATCACAGTGTGATCTAACCTGAGAGTTTCCAGTGTACAGTGTGGACTCTCCAGTCCAGCAGAGAGCAGCTTCACTCCTGAATCCTTCAGGTTGTTGTTACTCAGGTCCAGTTCTCTCAGACGTGAGGACTGGGAGCTGAGAACTGATGAGAACTCCTGACAGCATTTCTCTGTGAGCCTGGTTTGATTTAACCTGATTAAAAACAAAATGAAACACTTTAACCTTTATGTTTTAATTTAACATGCCAGATATGTTCAGTATCAGTTCACTATGTTTATCAAGTGAATTTGTGGAATATCAAAGTGCTGATGTATGATCATCAATGACACATTAGAAACCAAATTTATACATGTCAGTCAAGTAGACTTTGCCAGTAAAAATGTATGTTTTAACAACAGGCAGACAGTGTTACACAAAAGCATCACATTGTGATCTCACCTGAGAGTTTCCAGTGTACAGTGTGGACTCTCAAGTCCAGCAGAGAGCAGCTTCACTCCTGAATCCTGCAGGTCGTTGTTACTCAGGTCAAGTTCTCTCAGACGTGAGGACTGGGAGCTGAGAACTGATGAGAACTCCTGACAGCATTTCTCTGTGAGCCTGGTTTGATTCAACCTGATTAAAAACAAAATGAAACATTTGTTCCTTTATGTTTTACTTTGACATCCCAGCAGAGGCGATTCTAGAGTCTGTTGGGGCCCTAAGCAAAAAATCCCAGGGGGCCCTTCCGACCAGTGTTCATCACCATTATGTTATAAATAATCTGACACCAACGAAAAATGTATGAAATCAAAATTTTTTTAATTCCAAATGTTCACATATTGTACCATACATATTAGAATTAAATAACATGAAAAAAACTTGTAATTTTGAAAATATAAATGTAAAGAACAATAAAAAATAAATAAATAACTAAATAACAACAAGGTTGTTATATTGTAAATAACTAACATTATAAGGCTAGTGCTTATCAGCACTTTTTAAGCACTGGTTCAAATTCTGCCTTGGCTAGTTCAAATGCCTTGGCTAAATTGTGCTCTAATGAAGAAGTGTTCACAGTCATCAGTATCATGACTTGGAATGGGCGCTCGATGTGCCTCTGGTGTCTCTTCCTGCTTATGAAAACCACCAGGTGGAGTGGCCACTATCCCACTGGAGGTGGATGTTGCTGGAACTGATGTGACAAAAAATAAAATTGTGTACATTGTCATAAAGAATCTTTACAGGGCATGGCATATGTTATCAATTAAAGTGGAACACTGGACTTACGGTTTTCATCGTCAGCATTTGGTAGGGGCACTTTATCGGTCTGTTTTGTGGTCATAAATTTAAGTAATGATCCTGAGGAGAGATAAGAGAGAGATTTTCAATTGTTCTCCTTGGGCATAGCTTTCATTATTCACTGCTATCATAGCATTCATAGCTTAATGCTAGCTATTAACTCTTACACAACTTTATTAGTTACCGAAAAAGCTGTTTTTCCATCCAAATCACTCCAATACATTTCGTACCTTCAACAAACACCCATGTCCACACAGCATACAGGCACAGCAAGCATGGTACAACAAGTAAACTTTACAATAAATACTGCATAAAAAGTTAAAAACAAGTTAAAAGTTAAGAATAACTTTAGCATATAAATAAATGTTAAGGAGGCTTCAATACTGATATTATAATACTGAATTATCCATTTCAATACTGTAACATTATAAGTTAGCTTATTTACTTTCTGTTACCCTGATAGCTAGCAAGTTAATAGAGTGCTGCTGCTTGCTGTCAAGGAGGACAGCAGCTAACGTTAGGTTAACCATTTTTTTTTTTTTTTTTGTAACTTGCTGGCTATAACCGCATCCAGTGCCAGAGCCGCACGTGCCGCACTCGAGTCGGTCACGGCCAACGGAGTGCGGGTCCAGCTCCGCTTGCTAACTAACTAAAACGTGAAGTAATAAACGTAACAATGATACCGTTTTTATGTTTCAAACTTAACGTTAGACTAACGTACTGGGGAGACACTTGAACAGCAGCTAACATTTGCGTAAGCTAGCGTTAGCGTCAGCTAGCGTAAGCGTCAGTTTAACACAGTGGTCACCATCGACATATATACGTCTGACGCTAATGTTAGCTGCTATTCAAGTCTGTTTCCCGTTAGTTAGACAAAGTAACAGCATTTGTTAAATAACAGCAGTCATTTACTGTTAATGTTATGCTTATATCATTATCTGCTCCACTTACCACTGTATTTCTTTCTTTTTTCTTCATCCTCTTTTTTTTCTTCCTCTTCTCACTACCAGATGGACAGCCCGTCTTCATTTTCCTTCAGCTTTATTTCCAACTAGCATCACACAGGTCAACGTCAGGTGGGATCATTGACCTTGGACCTCTTTCCGGAGGTTTCCTACTGAGATGCATTTGTTGTTTAAGGGGGAGGGGGATGCGGTCACTGCGGCTTTTATACATTTTTGAGACATTTCGGTAAAAACAGCCCTCGGGCACCGAATCTTGGGGGCCCCCTAACGGTTTGGGGCCCCAAGCAGTTGCCTGCCTTGCCTGTTCACAAGCTGCGCGTCTGCATCCCAGATATGTTCAGTATCAGTTCAGTATAGTTATCAAGTGAATTTTTGAAATATTCTCATGATTCAAAGTGCAGATATATGATCATCAATGACACATTAGAAACCAAAGGAATACATGTCAGTCACAAAAGCATCACAGTGTGATCTAACCTGAGAGTCTCCAGTGTACAGTGTGGACTCTCCAGTCCAGCAGAGAGCAGCTTCCCTCCTGAATCCTGCAGGTCGTTGTTACTCAGGTCCAGTTCTCTCAGACGTGAGGACTGAGAGCTGAGAACTGATGAGAACTCCTGACAGCATTTCTCTGTGAGCCTGGTTTGATTTAACCTGATTAAAAACAAAAAGAAACACTTTAACCTTTATGTTTTAATTTAACGTCCCAGATATGTTCAGTATCAGTTCAGTATATTTATCAAGTGAATTTGTGGATTCTTATGATTTGACAGGGCAGATGTACGATCATCAATGACACAGTAGAAACCAAATAAATACATCTAAGTCAAGTAGACTTTGCCAGTAAAAATGTATGTTTTAACAAACAGGAAACACAATGTTACACAAATGCATCACAGTGTGATCTGACCTGAGAGTCTCCAGTCTACAGTGTGGACTCTCCAGTCCAGCAGAGAGCAGCTTCACTCCTGAATCCTTCAGGTTGTTGTTACTCAGGTCCAGTTCTCTCAGACGTGAGGACTGGGAGCTGAGAACTGATGACAGAGCTTCACAGCTTCTCTTTGACAGATTACAGCCACTCAACCTGAAGGAGAGTTAGTGATAAAGACAAACACTGTTGCTGTTTCTGCCATCGACAATGTAAAAAACATTTCTATGGTTGGTCTTACTGAGCTGATGGGTGAAACAATCAGTCATCAGGATCTCAAGTGAAGAGATTTTTTTTTTTTTTTTGGATGATTAGTGTTTTTATTGAATATATTACTAAAATCACCTTATTAAAACTTAAAAAAATCTCTGGGATTACAACAATCTATAGAAATTAATTTTATCCTTTAATGCACTCCAGTGTAATTTTGTCTTGCATGGCTACGTTAATCTGTAGAGGTTGAATCAAAGAAGAAGAAAAAACAATTTGAAAGATTGTTCAATTTATCCACTAAACAATCAGTTGACTAGATCTTTTCAGTTGAAGACATTCATTAGTTGAGAACAATCCTACATTTGATACAGTTATTATCTTTGGTTATCTGTGCACCTACAGAGCTTTGTTGGAGGCTTTGACCACTGGCAGCATCCTCAGAAGAACCTCCTCTGAAGCAGAGTATTTCTTCAGGTCAAACACGTCCAGATCTTTGTCTGATGACAGTAAGATGAAGACCAGAGCTGACCACTGAGCAGGAGTCAGTTTATCTGAGGAGAGACTTCCTGAACTCAGGTACTGTTGGATCTCCTCCACTAGAGAAAGATCATTCAGTTCATTCAGACAGTGGAACAGATTGATGCTTCTCTCTGGAGACAGATTCTCATTGATCTTCTTCTTGATGTACTCGACTGTTTCCTGATTGGTCTGTGAGCTTCTTTTCTTTTTCAGTAGGCCTTCAGGGAGATTGGTCTGATTGGTCTCCAGTGAAAGACCCAGGAGGAAGCGGAGGAACAAGTCCAGGTGTCCATTTGGACTCTTTAAGCCCTTGTCAATAGCAAACCTGTGGACCTCTGTCACAGATGTTTTGGTGAAAACCATTCGTACACGTTCACCAAACCTCTGCCCTGGCTCAGACATCACATTCTTGTTTGTGTTAGTTAATGACATCTCTACATGTAAAGCTGCCAAAAACTCCTGAACACTCAGATGGATGAAGCTAAACATCTTGTCATCTTCTTTCTTCTTCCCACGTTCTTCTTTAAAGATCTCTGTGAACACTCCTGAACACACTGAGGCTCCTCTGACATCAATGCCGCTCTCTTTTAGATCTTTCTCGTAGAAGATCAGGTTGCCCTTTTCCAGCTGCTGGAAAGCCAGTTTTGCTAATGACTTGATGTACTGAATGCTCTGTTTTGGGTCATTCCTGTCTTTTGTCTGATCAATCTGAAACACCAGGAATTCTGTGTACATCTCAGTCAGGGTCTTGGGCAGCTCTCCTCCCTCTCTGGTCTTCAACAGATCCTCCAGAACTGTAGCAGAGATCCAGCAGAAGACTGGGATGTGGCACATGATGTGGAGGCTTTGTGATGTCTTGATGTGGGAGATGATTCTGCTGGCCTGCTCTTCATCTCTGAATCTCTTCCTGAAGTACTCGTCCTTCTGTGGGTCAGTGAACCCTCTGACCTCTGTCATGATGTCAACAAAATCAGAATGGATCTGATTGGCTGCTGCAGGTCGTGTGGTTATCCAGAGGCGAGCAGAAGGAAGTAGTTTTCTATTGATGAGGTTTGTCAGCAGCTCATCCACTGAGGTGGACTCTGTAACATCAAAGTCTGTGTCCTGGTTTTCATTGGTAGAGCAGTCCAGTTGAAGTCGGCTCTCATCCAGTCCATCCAAAACAAACAGAACTTTGAATGCACTTCTGTCATAGTTGGTGATTCCTGATGACTGTAGAGTTGTAAAGATGTAATTAAGAGCTTCTTTTGGGATGACTTTGGCCTCAGTGATACATTTATGAATGAGCTCTGTCAAAGAAAACTTTTGTCCCTTCTTTAAGTTCAGCTGGCGAAAGGTGAAGGGGAATATGAGATGCACATCTTGATTGGCTCTTCCTTCAGCCCAGTCCAACAGAAACTTGCAGGTAAGAACAGTTTTTCCAATTCCTGCGATTCCAGTGGTCAGCACTGTTCTTATGGGTCTTTTTTTTCCAGAGGGAGGTTTGAACATCTCACTGGGTTTAATTGATTTCTCTGTATCTGCTGGTTTCCCCGCTGCCTCAATCTCTAAGACCTCATGCTGTGTGTTGATGTGGATGTCACCCCCAGCTGTGATGTACAGCTCTGTGTAGATATCAACCAGACATTCCTCATCCTTCTTCTGTGACCACCCCTGTTGTACACACTCAAACTTATCCTTGAGGTTTGGTTGAAGCAGCTGTTGATAATCTGAGATGTGTCGTGGCTTTGGTACTTGAACAATCCCATCTGTGACATGAATGGAAAAAACAACATAGACTGCATTTAGACTGCATGTCTATAGATGCGTCTTCTCTCATGAGCATCAGTCAACATTCTTTGTTTGCTGAAGGTTTGAAGAGAAACTAAAATGCAGTCACACATAATTTCACAGTTTCAGGTGGAGGAAGTTGTCTGTGGACAGTATTCTCATAGTCAGAGATTTTAGTCTGTCTGTCAGTCTGCATCACACTGTTTAAATACATTGATGTTTTTTAATGTCTGACTGTGATTGGCCAAATGGTGCGTTGCTTTTGTTGTTGCTGCTGCAAGGAATTGTGGGACGACATTATCTCCATTTCTTTGGTAAATGATTGGTGCAGTGTAACTCTGCTAAAGGAGATAATCTAGGAAGCATTGAAGCTCCTTTCCTTAACATTCAGAGAATTCAAACAGCTCTCATCATGGCTGACGTTAACACTTCAGGTCACTTCACTCAGTGAGGAAATGACCTGTGAGACCGTCCACGACTGTTGTGAGAATATTAAGAGTTGAGCACAAATTCTCCAGTTTGGTGACATTCAACGTTTTAACAGCTTTTAGGTCCTTTTTCAGAGAACTGAATTGAAAACTTTTTAAGATGTTCAGGCCTGCAGATACTCTGATGCTGCTTCGACTAAGTCTGATCAATGAACTACAGAGACAACAGAGTCATAATATCTGACACAGAAAGTAAAACAAACTGACACTAAACTTCTTCCCCGGAGTTTCTGTGCTCTCTCGTCCAGCAGGTTCTCATGGATTGTGGCTGCTGCTGTGGTCCTGCTCGACGTCCACTACATATACACACTACTCTCTCTCTCTATCTGCCCCTCTCTATCTTTAACTCAACCGGTCGTGGTAGATGACCGTCTACCAATGAGCCTTGTCTGGGTCTGTCCGAGGTTTCTGCCTGTTAAAGGGAAGTTTTTCCTCGCCACCGTCGCCAAGTGCTTGCTCATGGTGGAATTGTTGGGATATTGTTATGATATGGCGCTATATAAATAAAACTGAATTGGATTGAATTGTTCCTTTAAGTATTGTGTTGTCAACCCACTCTTTATATCTGAAAATATAAAAATAAGAAATGTGACTGACCTTCTGGTCCTGAGCTCGTCTCTGACAGACTCTGGACCAGATCGTTCTTGTTGATCTTCTCTAAAACCTTCTTGGTCACCCTCAGAGCTCCATGAAGTTTATAGGTGTCCACCATCAGATCCACGATGTCCCGTCTGTCTGCCTTCATCAGCTTGGACACTTTGATGGGTTGGTATCCATCCAGGACGTCAGGCTGCTTCAGATACCATTTGAAGTCCTTTAATTCATCGTCTGTCAAATCCTCCAGAGTGTTCAAAAGGTCCTCTGACGTCATCGTGGATAAAATCAGGCAGTATCGTCAACCTGAAGGAAAAGTATGACACAAATGTATCAGAGCAGCAACAGGAGTTGTGATTGGCTGACACAGGAGTCTGTTAGAGCTCCTCCTGCTCCTCTATGGGCTGGACATGTGGCACACCGCTTAGACTTCTTTCAATTAAAGAGAGCCATCTTTGAGTCAAAGCACCACTCAGTGCAAACTGTGAATGTTAAAGCAGCCGTTAAGAGTCAGAATATAAAGTCCTGTCAGCTTTTCTGCTGAAATAAAGACACTGCTGTTATTTTTAGCTAGCAGCACAGCTCATGACACCAAACACTGCTGTACAAGAAAGATAAAGTCATCATGGAACCACAACTTTAAAGTGAATTCATCTAAATATGAATAAAACAAAAGTTCTTAGATGTTAATCTCAAAAAGTGTCCAACGTTCATCAACATGAGTCAACAACATCATCAACAAAATGGCTTCCTGTTTCCTAATCTGTGTATCAGATGAAATAAGAACCAGACCAAGTGACTGCAAGGACTGTCCATTGATCTGAAAAATGTCCCACTGGACTGAAAACCCACTTGTGTGACGGTCGGTACCCAGAAAATGAACGTCACTGATCTGTTGTTCTGAAAATACACTTCTGTTTCTACAACACTGTGTACTATGTATATGTCCCCCACAGACTGTCTACTCTAAAACCTGGGCGTAGTCTCCGTGACGTCCCACAGACTGTCTAAAACCTGGACGTAGTCTCTGTGACGTCCCACAGACTGTCTAAAACCTGGACGTAGTCTCTGTGACGTCCCCGCAGACTGTCTAAAACCTGGGCGTAGTCTCCGTGACGTCCCACAGACTGTCTACTCTAAAACCTGGGCGTAGTCTCCATGACGTCCCACAGACTGTCTAAAACCTGGACGTAGTCTCTGTGACGTCCCCGCAGACTGTCTAAAACCTGGACGTAGTCTCTGTGACGTCCGCGCAGACTGTCTAAAACCTGGACGTAGTCTCCGTGACGTCCCCGCAGACTGTCTAAAACCTGGACGTAGTCTCCGTGACGTCCCCGCAGACTGTCTAAAACCTGGACGTAGTCTCCGTGACGTCCCCGCAGACTGTCTAAAACCTGGACGTAGTCTCTGTGACGTCCCCGCAGACCGTCTAAAACCTGGACGTAGTCTCCGTGATATAAAGCTAACATTACTGCAGAGTGGACAAACAGTAAATGGTAAACGAGTGCATTGAGTGCCACTGCATGGTGTGGAGGAGTGATGTATAGATACATCGGGGTCATGGGGTCCTGGAGGTTGGCACGGTGGTGATGATAAACTTATCAACGGTGTGCTCGTCCTTTGCTCCAGACCCCATGACCCCGATAAAGATAACCAGCTACAGAAAATGGATGGATGCATCCTAGAGTCAGGTAAAATCAGGTGTCACCAAAAAAACAGAACCACATGAAGTCTGTGAAGGTTCTCAGTTGTCCAGATCACCTTCCTCTGAGATAAATCAATGAATGAATCAACAGATTTACACTTCTGATTGGATGAGATTACCTGCCAATCAAAAACAGCTTTCTGTCTCTGACCTGATAAATTAAACTCAGGAACACAACACAAGCCCCGCCTCCTAGAGGGTGTGACATCACAACATAAATTTTCCTAAATGAGTCTCCAGGTGAAGACAAACAGTTCTTTGTTCTTTGTTTTCTACAGTCAGAGAATAACCAGCTGATCAAGTTTAAAGAGAAAAAGTTTTCAGGTTGTCAGACCAGTTCTGACTCTCCCTCATTTGTCAGCAGTGAGCGTCAGTTTAGATTCAAATCTAACTTGTTTCCTGGTGCTGATTAAACTCAACCTGAAAAGACTCATTTTGACCAAAAAGTCACATCTCACAGAATAATGAGTGAATGAATTCATGAATATTCAGACCTACAAACAGTCAATAACTGCTCTCATCTACAAGTATATTATGTAAGGCCAAAATAAAAGGACTGACAGCAGAGTGTCTTCATCAGGTGTGTCATGTTACCTGTCAGGGTTCTCACCTGTTAAAGTCCAGATGAGCTCAGAGACTTTCTTTCTACCTTCGTGTGCAGACGCTGACAGACGCTGCTGGTGTCCGTGTTCATCTGACCGACAGCCGTCACATCCTCATACCTTCAAATCCAAATCCAGAAACGTCAGTATGACGTCAGAGCAGAGACCCAGTCTGAGCTGTAGTGCTGCCAGCCAGCAGCAGGTGTCACTGTTACAAAAGACAGGTGGAGGTTCATCTAAAAATTATCAGAAACATGACATACCAAACTAGGAATTAAATCAAGTTTAACGTCAAGTTTAATTGTCTAGCGAGTTGGATTTTGTATATGATTGAATCAAAACAAATAAATTATCTTAAATATAAACTAAACTAAAATATTGTCTTTGGCTCACGACATTAACTGGTTTCTAATGTGACAGTTCTCTAGTTAATCTGAATCTGTTTTCTCATTGCAGCAGAGACTGATTGTAGGTGGAAACACCTGCCGGTGACTGAGTATGAAACCCCTCCCTCCCTCTCTCTCAGGCTCGGTCCACCTCTCTGGCCTGCTGCGTTGTTTTTGGTTCCTTTCATTTCATTTCATGGAACATCTCGCGCCCACATGTTCCACTCATGCATGCACACATCTTCACCACTGATTAACTGATAAACACACCTCATTGTTTCTTTTGTTTAAGTAATCTGTGATTTTGAGTTATTAAACAATAAATGACTTTATTTTTGCCTTCAGCCCGTGTTTCCCCTTTGTATTTGTCATGGGGTGCGGTCGAATAGTCAAATTTGCTTAGGAACCTTCCTAACTGAGTGAAATGACCTGGAAGTATTTACATAGCCGTCATGATAAGAGCTGTTTGAATTCTCAAACTGTTAAGGAAAGGAGCTTCAACGCTTCCTTCATTATCTCCTTTAGGATACACCGGACCATCCTTTAGGAAAGGAAAGGAGGTAATGCCGTCCCACAATTCCTTGCGACAGCGACAAAAAAATCGGCACACCGTTCAGTCATTCACAACCAGAAAACATGAATGTATTTAAACAGTGTGATGCAGCCTGCAGCAGAGAGAGCGTGTGAATATGAACATACGTGTTTGATCATGAAGTGTGTTGTGTTGTTGACTGTGGAGCTGCGTTCACACACAGAGTAAAAACTGTTTGTAACTGTGACATCCAGCGTCCTGCAGATCATCATGAAGTTACCGTTGCTGATTAATCATATATCTTTGCCATAACTTGCTGATATGTTTCTATATGAGTGGACAGGAGGGTGAGCGACCATACCAGCGTAACAAACACGTCATGTGACTTCTGTGACAGGTGGACAATATTCATTTATTATTTGAATTCTGACGTTGATGATGACGTCACATTTTTCACCGGGTTGTCCACGTTTATATTTCCTGCATGAAACAACACGGTCAGAGCGCACGGGGAGGATCTAGGAAGTATCTCAGATGAGCGTTTTGTAGTCCATCTTCTGGACTTTGTAGTTTTACCACAGATCACGTCAATAACATTCACCGTCACATCATGACGTAGTCTAGTGTAAGAGCAGTCGGATTCTCTGAACACCGCGGTCGTCTTCTAATTCCTTATGAACTCTCCTTCACATCTTTCCTTGACCTTGTGACGTTCTCTATCGAGGTGAAGGAAAAGTGGTTAGGAAAGGACTTAGGAGCTAATTTTTTTGACTATTCAACCGTACCCATGGCCTTAGACCTTAGTCGTGACACTAAGCCTAAACTGGACCTATCCATGGTGAACCCATTCAACAGGTGGATGAAGCTGAGTCCTCGACAGTCACCGATCATGGACCCAGCACTTTAACACAGTGGTTAGTAAAATGGGCCGGGTTCTGCATCTAAAACAAACTTCACAACATTACAAGTTGTTCCAAACAGGGCTGTCAGACTCTTTCTGGGCCGATCTGTTAGAACCAGAACTGAAAAGTTGGACTCCAGCCTCTCTCAGCTCATCATAGAGCTAAGGATTTCCACAAGCACGGCCAGATTGTTCAGCTGCACCATCGACTCAAAGGTGTCGACATTTCTATTGGACCAAATACTTTACTGTAAGAACACAATCACAACACCAGATAAGCTGGTAAGAGTCAGATTGTGGTACAGAGCCAGAGGACCAACGCTCCTTTACAGAGCTACAACAAACTGGAATACCTGACCTGTCAACATCAGCCTGATCAAAAATAAATCATCCTTTCAAAGAATCTGCAGAAACATTTATTAGCATGCAGATGACAGACGGAATAGTCGGTGATATAACTGTGTTAGTTTGGTTTGTCTGAGTTGTATAACTCTCATATTTTCAACATCATCTATATGTCTACATTACATCTGTATGTTGGTATGGAGCCCAGGAAGATGAGCTGGTTGCCATGGCAACAGCTGATGTGGATCCTTTAAAAAACAAACAAACAAACACTGAACACACCGACTGAAACACAGTGAAGTCAGCTGACTGAAACAGAGTGAAGTCAGCTGACTGAAACACAGTGAAGTCAGCTGACTGAAGTTATCTGGTGTCTGATCTTGGAGTGATAGTCCTGATCTACCAGAACAACACAAACTGTCCCAGCCAATCACACCTCTTTGTCCATATTAGGATTTCCTGGCTCCTGTGACTGACAGAGACGGTGTCGAGTGTTCAACTCAAATCAAATCAATGAAAACAGATTGAGACTTCTGAATGGATGAGGTTTGTGACAAACAGCGTTTCTCTTAAATGAGTCTCCAGGTGAAGACAAACAGTTCTTTGTTCTTTGTTTTCTACAGTCAGAGAATAAACAGCAGATCAGGTTTAAAGAGAAAAAGTTTTCAGGTTGTCAGACCAGTTCTGACTCTCCCTCATTTGTCAGCAGTGAGCGTCAGTTTAGATTCAAATCTAACTTGTTTCCTGGTGCTGATTAAACTCAACATGAAAAGACTCATTTTGACCAAAAAGTCACATCTCACAGAATAATGAGTGAATGAATTCATGGATATTCAGACCTACAAACAGTCAATAACTGCTCTCATCTACAAGTATATTATGTAAGGCCAAAATAAATGGACTGACAGCAGAGTGTCTTCATCAGGTGTGTCATGTTACCTGTCAGGGTTCTCACCTGTTAAAGTCCAGATGAGCTCAGAGACTTTCTTTCTACCTTCGTGTGCAGACGCTGACAGACGCTGCTGGTGTCTGTGTTCATCTGACCGACAAGACTGTGTATGACTGGCTGGTGACAGAGAGCATCTGTCACATGTATCACTTGTATTAAAACATTTTTTAAGTTTAGCTTTGGAAAAATGTATCCTGTGTAGGACCTTGAACTGAATTAATGTCAGACTGGCACAAGATGAGGTGGAGTTAACCCTGTCAAGGGCCCTTTGCCACCATTCGTCTGACATGGTACCACCTAGCTCCTTTTCCCATGAATTCCTAGTTGCCAGTGGGGATGATAATGATGACAAGATTAATTTCACCACAATTGAAATTAATCCACGGACCACAGGAAGAGAAAGAATTACATCAATGAGAGTACGAGGTGGTTTGTGGGGGAAGTTGGGGAAATTACAACAAACAAAATCTCTGGCTTGAAAATATCTAAATAAATGAGCTTGTGGAAGGGTAAATTTAGTTTGCAAGTTATCAAAGGAGATAAAATGTCCTTATCAAAAAGTTGATCAAAATTCACCAGCCCTTTCTCTTTCCACAGAGTGTAAGTTGAGTCAATGCCGCGGGTGGAAATAAATGGTTTTCACAGAAGGGCATTAGTGGGGAAAGAGAGGTGATTTTGAAGTGCTGTTTGTACTGTTTCAGGATTTTTATTGTAGACAAGACAATGGGGTTGGAGGTGACTTTAGTAGGATGTGCATTTAGAGGGGCACATATTAAAGCTGATGAAGAGATGGAGTTGCATCAGTAGGCTTCCATCTATATATAATATATAGACTTTTTGAATATTGGCTGCCCAACAGTATGCCCTGAAATCCGGCAGAGCAAGGCTACCCTCATCCTTGGTTCTTTGCAAAATTGAGTACTTTGCCCTTGGAGTCTTTCCCACCCAAATGAAATGTGAAATAATCTTATCCAATTCTTTGAAAAACGCTTTGGGCAGGTATATAGGTAGACACTGAAAAATAAATAAAAATTTTGGTAGGACATTCATTTTTTTTTTTTTTAAAGATTATTTTTTTGGCCTTTTCAAGCTTTATTGTATAAAGACAGCTGAAGAGTGACAGGAAATGTGGGGAGAGAGAGATGGGGAATGACATGCGGGAAAGAGCCACAGGCCGGACTCGAACCCTGGGCTTCCACAGCAAGGACTGAGCCTTCGCACACGGGGCGGCTGCTCTACCACCTGAGCTAAACACCGCCCCAGACATTCTTTTTGATAGAACTGATTCTACCTAGAAGCGACAATGGGAGGGCATTCCAGCGTAGTAGGTCTGATTTAACCTTTCCGACCAGTTCCACAATGTTATGTTTATACAGTAAAGAGAGACTATTCAAGATATTAATTCCTAAATATTGAAAACTATAAGAGGCTAAGCGGAACAGTAGTGTTTGAGCCGGGTTCTGTTTTGCTGCATTATTAAGAGGGAAGCATTCACTTTTATTAATGTTCAACTTATAACCAGAAAAGGAACCAAATGTTTGTAAGATGACCAGAATCTTGTCAATGCAGACAGTGGGGTTTGAGACATAGAGTAAGAGGTGCTCTGTGCTCAGTCCCATTCCTACAGACACCAGTAAAAAGTGGTGAACTCCTAAGGGCAATGGAAAGCAGTTCGATCGCAACGGTGAACAGCAATGGTGATAGCGGACAGCCTTGGTGGCAGCCGCGTGTTAAAGGAAAGAAATTGGACTGTGCTGAGTTAGTTCTTACACTAGCTATTGGGGCGCTGTATAGCAATTTAATCCACAAGATAAAATTTTGACCAAAACCGAACCTATTTAGAACTGAAAATAAATAATTCCACTCCATTCTATCAAAAGCTTTTTCCGCATCCATAGAAATGACCATTTCAGGGTCTTGTGATTCAGGTTTGGACAGTATTATGTTGAGCAGACGGCGTATATTTGAGGATAGCTGTCTGCCCCTTATAAAACCAGTCTGGTCTTTTGAGATGACATTTGGTAGGCAGGGGTCGAGGCGGCCGGCGAGGGTCTTAGCCAACAGCTTAATGTCACTGTTGAGCAAACTGACAGGTCGCCAGCTGCTGCAATCTTCAAGGTCTTTATTTTTCTTTGGGATGAGTGATATTGACGCTTGAGTCGAGGACAGAGGAAGGGTGCCGAGTTCAAAGGAGTCATTAAACATATCCAATAACAGGGGAGCGAGTTGATCAGAAAATTTCTGGTAAAATTCAGATGGGAAGCCGTCTGGGCCTGGTGCCTTGTCGTTTTCCATTAATTTAAGGCTGGCTTTCACCTCTTCCAAGCTGAGAGGAGTATTTTTGGAATTAGTATCAACTGAAGGTAAAACTAAGTTATCTAAGAATTTGTTCATTGAGGTAATGTCTGATGAGGCTTCTGATTTATATAAATCAGAATAATATGAAGCAAAAATATTATTTATCTCGGTTGGGTCTGTAACTAAAGTTTGGGGGTTTTTACGAATTTGTGCGATGAATTGGGAAGAGGATTGATGTTTTAGTTGCCTTGCAAGTAACCGGCTAGCCTTGTTTTCATATTCATAATAAGTGCCCTTTGTACGCCTTAAAAGAAACTCCGCTTTGTTTGAGGAAATGAGGTCAAAGTCTCTCCATCTGAAGAGTGGGATTGGCTGAAGTGGGGAGTTGTCTGTCAATTTGAAGAATTGCTTCCATCAGTTCAAGTTGTCTTTGTTTTTCACCCTTTCATATCCAGGCGCTATATAAGATAATCTCACCACGCATTACTACTTTGAGGGTTTCCCACAGGAGAGGAAGTGATGTAGAGTCAGATTTGTTATTTTCGAGAAAGCGTGAAATCCTGTCAGAGATAAATTCACAAAATTTGTCGGATGATAATAGCCCAGTGTTTAATCTCCAGGTTGAGTGGCTTTTGGTTTTAGGGACTAGTTCCAAGTCTAATAAAAGGGGGGCATGGTCTGAAATAACTATCTATGAGTATTCACATTGTTTCACTGAGGGTAATAAAATCTTATCAAGAAAAAAGTAGTCTATTCAAGAGTATGTTTGATGAACCTGGGAATAAAATGAAAACTCTTTTGCTGTTGGGTGGTAAAAACACCACACGTCCACACTGCCAATTTGATCTGTGAATGCAGACAAACATTTAGCTGCTTTGGATTGAGTTAATTTTCTTGAACGCAATCTGTCAAGTGTGGGATTGACAGGTAAGTTAAGATCCCCTCCAAAGATGAGGTGATGTGTATTTATGCACGGAATGGATGAGAATAAGGAAGACATAAATTTAGTGCAGTCCCAGTTGGGGGCATAAACACAAACCATAATAACAGGAGTTTGGAACAGCACACCAACGACAATAATATAATGGCCATTGGGATCAGATATGACCTGTTCTGATGAGAACTGTACTCGCTTGTGCAGTAAAATAGCTGTGTCTCTTGAGCGACTATTGAAGTTAGAGTGGAAAACCTGTCCAACCCAGAGTTTTCATAATCTGGTGTGGTCACACAGACGAAGATGGGCTTCTTGTAGAAAAGCAATGTCTGTTTTCACACTCTTAAGGTGTGAAAGTACTTTTGTCCTTTTAATAGGTCCACCAAGTCCCCTAACGTTCCAGCTCGTGAGCCTGATGGTTCGTAGCATGTCTCTCTGGCTTATGTCATAGAATCGGTGCCAAAATATCAATCGTCTAAGTGCTCTGATGAGATGGTGCCTTAGCCGGGTCAGCTTGGTAACAGAAAGCAAAGTAGCAACAACATATACAGTGCCATCGTGAGAGTCTAAGGAAAAAAAGAACACTCCTCTACCAAAGATATACAAAAAAAAAGAAAAAGGCCCAAACACAACAACAGCAGATGTCCTTAGTGACACCTTCAGGTTCAAAAGATACTTACATATTTGTCCTAACCTCATCTTTAACACCGATGAGCATGCAGGAACTACTACTTTACACAACCGATTGATTGATAGGAGTTTGCTTCCTTTTCGACTGCGGAAATGTGTATACCTCTGATATTTACCATTTGACACCATAAAAACCTTAGTGTACCAGTTTTCCATACTTTAACAAAAACCAATTGTGCTCTTCATAGGAAATCTTTGGACAAATGTATAACAGCACAATCAAATCTGTAATAATAATAATTGAATCTTACATATTAGGAGCTTAGTGGTAAGTTTGTAGGTAATCTTAGCAGGAAGAATGAGGCTGAGTCTTCCAGCTCCGCTTGTGTACCTTTAATATTCATTTGACTTCACACAGACATCTCTTTAACAAAAATCAGCTGCGTTCTCAACAAGGGTAAATTACAGTGAGACGCCGTAGGCCTACCAGGCAGACCGGTCGGCCTATAACTTCAGTCCAGTTTTCATAGAGCACCATAAAAGTTAAAGGAGATGTGTAAAGAGACGTCATGTTTTCATTTACTGCTGAGATTGCGGTAGAAACGCTCCGCTTCATCCACGGAGTCAAATAAGCGAGACTGTCCGTTAACAGTGACCCGTAAACCGTGCCGGGTAGATCAGCCCAAAGCGTATCCCAAGGAGAGACTTCACTTTGTTGAATGATGCCCGTTTCTTGGCGAGTGAGGCGCTGAAATCCTCAAAGATCCTTATGGGATAACCGTGGTACGAGATGCTCCGTGTTTTCTTCGCCCATAACAGCACTCGCTCTTTCTGGATGTACCTGTGAAAGCTTACAAGAATGGGCCGGGAACCCTGTGCCGGTTTCAGCCCCAGACTGCGGTGAGCTTGGTCCAGTTCAAAGCTAGTATCCAGTAAAGCGTCTCCGGGCACCTCCTTAAACAGCGTAGTCATGAAGAGTCGAGCATTGGTCCCCTCCGCTCCCTCGGGGATGCCAATCACACGGAGATTCTGCCGTTTGGATCGTGAAACCAAATCCTTGACAGCCAGCTGCAGCTTTTCGTTCATCTGAGTGGTGGTCTCCACGTTGGATTTCAGTGTGACCACTTCGTGCTGCAGAGTCGTCAGGTCATCTGAGTGGGAAGTGAGGGCTGTTTCCATTGCAAAGATGGTAGCTGTTTGCGAGGCTACGGTATCAGCGATCTTTCGGAGAGATGCTTGGATAGGAGCCGTGGCAGTATTCAGGGAGGTGGTGAGTTCACCTGTTACATCTTTGCGCAGTTTCTCAAGTTCACCGATGAGCATGTCCAGTGTTAGCGGTTGGGCTCCACCTATTGCTACACTGCTAGCGTCTGCCTTGCTAGCGTCTTTATCGTGCGGCCTGAAGTGTTGAGTCAGCTGAGGCTGGCTTTTGCCACGGTTCCCGTGGGATTTACTCATTTCAGCTCCAAAAATGTTACGCTGAAATGAAAATAATTCAAAAAGTCTGAGTGTAGATATGTTAAAGTTACAAATGGTCAGGGAGCAAACGCCAGGCATGTGATCACTCCGCCGCCATTACCGGAAGTCTCCGTTTGGATTTCTGATCCCCGAGTCGGCGCTGATTGGGTTCAAGTGAATACTGGGGGCGAAGTTTTTGTCCTTCGTCACTTAAGACCAACACTGCTGTAGCTAGAAAAGTGTGGAGACAGACCTTTGATGCTGCTGTACTGTGGAATGAAATCTGTTTGTTTGTATGTGTACTGTTTTAATGCGCAAGTGAAAATGGGCAACAATCTGTCCAAAACAGTAGACAACTGAATCTGAAAACAAGCAAACTGACTCAACTAAAGTTAAATAAAATTAAAAAAAAACTTTCTGTAAAAAACACAAACAGCCAATGTGAAATTAGAAGGTCAATCATTGATAAGCAGTATGCTAAAACAAACAAACACACACACATCTGACCAGACATCACAATTTAAGGCGATGTTTTCTCCACAAATACCAGCTGGAATCGTCTGTAGACTGAAAGGATGGGATTTCGTGTTTCCGTTCACTTCTCTTTTTGTGTGAATGGATGAATGGCATGTGGCTGTATGAGGGAACATTTGAGAAAGAAAAGCTGCAAATGGCTGAGATAAATGTTAACCCTAATGTTGGAAATCCATCCTGGGATTCCAGATACATCCAAGAATGTATGCAAGTGTGGCTGACTGTGGCCTGTAAAAAGATGTGGTGTGAGAGCGAGTGACCAAAGCTGCGAGTTTGAATCCAATGACTTAAAAAAGGGAACTGATCTGAGTGCCAAATGTGTCACTGCCTGTTGGGCCTGTACTGGAAGCTAAGTTGCAAACTAGAGCTTTAAAAATGACTAAGATAAAACAAAGGCATGTTGATGATTTAGAGAAATGTGCAAAAACTACAATGTATGGCTGGGCAAGCCAAGGTTCCCTCTCCCCACGATCTGCTGAACATTTTAGCCAAGGTCGATGTAACACTGCTAGAACAAAAAAGTAGAGAAGTGCTCTCTGTCTGTCCACAACTGTCAAGTACAAATCTCTTCTTGCAATGCTAACATAGCCGAGCAAGTAAGCTCATCACAAGCAACAAATTATGAAGAATTTCTCCTACTAACAGCTACAGTAGTGAATTAGAAAGGAAAGTCAAGATTATGCACAGACAGGAGAAGGAAGACAGGATTACACCATTAAAGTTTAGCTCTGTTCATCTTCATTTTTTAAAGTAAACTTAAATTTTCATAGTTTACAGGTTCTTTCTACTGCAATAAAAAACTCTTTAAAGTATTTTGAATAAATATTGTAACAATCATCACATACTATTGGTGTAGTACAATCTTCATCAAACCTGATTAACATGTTTCAACTTGATTAATACGTTTCACACACTTTAAGTCAACTCAGAATCAACTTCAGCTCCAATCATGGTGCTCATTACAAACTGATCATGTTAAACCATACCCTAATGGTGCAGTTTGTGCTCAAATCATAACAGTAATAACCATAATAGTGTAGTCTTAACTCCCTTATTACTGTTTATCACTTAATTCAAACCATATATGTCAAGAATCAAACTTGCGCTACTTAAAAGCACACTTTGTTTATGCCGCTACATAAATGCCTAAATTTGATATTACACTCCGATTAGGCAGACCACAAACACAGAGGCACACAGGAAAACAACTTTGTCCCTGCCTCTGAAGTGTCACAAACATCTTCATTAAATGCTCTTAAAATAATGATTAACAACACAGCAGTTTGAAAACCATGGACTTCTGAATTCATGGATATAATCATGGACAAGAAAAACTCCTAATCCAATTACAAGCCCAGATGAGTATTGGATATGGTTTAAAAAATGCACAGTTTACAACTGTCTAATACCTGATGTTCAACAACTTATCCAGTTCACAAACAAAACTGAGTGGCTCTTGTGTTAAGATGGGTTTGTTTTCGCTGAGCAGCTAAGGGCGGGCAATGACCCCAACCAAAACTCTGATTTATTGCTTAAACGTTGAAGTAAAAAAAGCAATAACCAAATAATGGTACGAAAACGTACTGACTTCTCAAAAATAGTTCACTGTGTTCAGGAAGCAAAATCATCTGTGCCTGAATTCATACAGAGATTCACACAAAAGTGGGATATTAATGCAGGAATAAAACAAGATGAACATGAATATTTAACTGTGGAAATTTTCTGCTGAATCTAAAACCAAATGTGGCGGCTGCTTATAAACTGACCGACACACACAAGACTGGAAGGCAACTATGAACAAAGTAATGGCTTTGCACAGAAACAAGGTTTTCGTTAATAAACCTGCCTCCAGCCCAAAGCAGATGATGCAGTATGCGCCACAGGAAGGCGGTCAACACAATGACAGAAACAAAGGCAGACCAAAACACGGTAATTATCAATAGGAATGGTCATCGTCGGAACAGACCCAATAACCAAAGCCAGGAACGAATAGCTATGTCTCTTCCTGCTCTTCCAGCCCACCTCCACTAGCTGCTGTCATGCAGCCCACATATTATGACCAAGACATGGAGGGGTGGGACCAGAGCAGCCATTTCATATTCAAGCTGCAACTATTCAACTTTCTAATAATCCCACCGAAGATCCAGTAATGCATGTTCAGGTTAACAAAAGTACCGCTGAAATTTTGGTAGATAGCGGAGCAAATGTCTGTACTGTAAAAACCACAGAGCATGTATGCACACCTACATCCAACTTTATTACTGCTGGAGGCGTTTCCAGCATTCCCATAGAAGATCCATGATCACAGGAAACTTAAAAAATAATAATAAAATAAATAAAAATAAATAAATAAAACATAAATAAAAATCAAAATAAATAAACTATTGAATGCTCTGATGTGATGCATTCTTTTCTGATACCTGATAAAAGTCCAAATAATCTCAAGGGGTGGGATAAACTGCATGCTACTATTCATTGCGCCCCTAGCTTTTCAGTTTTTGCCCACCACTGCAGACTGTTCATACTATTGTCCAGGTTTCAATTTGATTTCCAGTGTAACTTTCAAACATTCAGAAAATTAAACTAAAACTAAAACTTCCCCAGCATGTGCAACAATGAGACCTCTCCTACATTTTCATTGAACTGCAGCATTTAACCCTTCTGAGCAGTATACACATTTGACTGCTGAGTTTTTAGTTACATAAGAGGGGTTGGAGTGTGAACAATGTTTGTTTGTTGGTTCACCAGAGATGTGCCATACCAGTCCAGCTATCCGACACTCAGCAGGGATTGTTTAATGCTAAAGATTCATATCCACACATCACTGTGGCCGTTACTCGTGGCTGTGAGCTGTAACACCTCGGACATGGTGGCTCACTGCCAGGCCTTGAGAGAAGCTGTACCAGCTTCTCAACACTAAACAGTAACACACTTAGGTGAGGAACTGTACATGTTATCTTTAAGTGAACACATTCAGTTATCACCGTCAACATTTGCCGCCTCTTTCCACACAGCATGGACCTCCTTCTGAGCTGTCTGAGGTTCTGTCCATTTTGTGAGCTAAACATGAATTTCATGTGCGTTTTTGTAAATCTGACTCCGTCACATAAAGTCACACTCAAGCCTAATGCTAAGCTACCAATGATTAAACAATACAATTAGCCTCACAAAGCCATTACAGGAATTGACAGTGTCATTCAGTCTCTATTGGATCAGGATGTGCTGGTTCAAACCACCAGCCCATTTTTACCAATTTCCAAAGCAAATCGCCCCGATAAACGGCGGTTCATACAAAACCTGCAGGCAATTAATAATATTGTGGTGGCTGAAGCTCCAAATTATGCCTGACACCAATTAGATTTTAGCTTCTTTACCACCTAACTCCACACACTACACAGTCATTGATCTATGTTCTGCATTTCCCTCGATATTGCATTGCATCCAGATAGCCAGTATCTGTTTGCATTCACATTCAAAGGTAAACAGTACACTTGATGACGTTAGTCGCAGGGTTGTGTCGAGAGTCCCACGGTGTATGCAGCAGCGGTAAAAAGAGACCTGCATGGGCTCCACCTGCCAGGGGGCTCCACTCTCTTGCAGTACGCAGATGACTACCTAGTAGCTTCTCCATTAAAAGAAGCTAGCCACAAAGACTCTATCTTGCTGCTACAGAGACTGACCGAGTGTGGTCACAGAGCGTCGCTGGCTAAGTTAATAATAATAATAATAATAATAATAAATTTTATTTGTAAAGCACTTTTTTTATTGTTAAAAGCGATCCCAAGGTGCTACAGAGTACAACAAGATTAAAAAACGGGTTTAAAAGCCAAAGCACAACAATACATTTAAGAAAAGGCTTTTTTAAAAAGATATGTTTTTAGGCCTTTCTTAAAAGAGTCTGGTGTTTGAGGAGCCTTCAGGTGGTCTGGGAGGGAATTCCAAAAGTTTAGGAGCGGCTGAGCAGAAGGCCCGATCACCCATAGTATGGAGCTTAGTCCTGGGGGGCTGTAAGGTGGCTTTGTTTCCTGAGCGGAGGTTACGTGAGGAGGTTTGTGGTGTGAGGAGGTCTTTGAGGTAGGGCGGGGCATTTCCATGGATGCACTGATGGGTTAGTAGAGCGACTTTGTAGTCGATCCTGGATGAAACAGGAAGCCAGTGGAGTGAGTGAAGGATGGGTGTGATATGGTCGTATTTACGCACCCTCACCAGGACCCTAGCGGCGCTGTTCTGGATGTGTTGCAGTTTTTGTAGGCTCTTGCTAGGAGTCCTGATGAGGAGTGCGTTACAATAGTCGGGCCTTGAGGAGATAAAGGCGTGGACCAGTTGTTCTGCATCTGACAGACCGAGTGTGGGCCGGAGTTTGGCAATGTTACGGAGGTGGTAGAAGGAGGTCTTGCAGAGATGATTAATGTGGGTGTCAAAAGTGAGATGAGTGTCGAATTTTACACCCAGGTTGGTGACTGTAGATGACAGAGGTATGTTTTGACCAGAGAAGGTGATGTGTGTTATGGGAGATGACCGGACCTGGTGTGGTGTGCCAACTAAGATAGCTTCTGTTTTTGAGCTATTAAGTTGGAGAAAGTTTTTCGCCATCCACGTCTTTATCTCCTCAAGGCAGGTGCTCAGTGTTGATGAAGATGATGATGATGATGATGATGCTGATAATGATGATGACGACGACGATGACGATGAGGATAACGATGACAATGATGGACCAGTTTTTATATACAGTTGTGTGTCGTCAGCATAGCAGTGGAATGATATTCCATGCTGGTTAATGATGCGGCCAAGGGGTAGAGTGTAGAGGGTGAACAGGGTGGGGCCAAGAACCGACCCACAGGCGACCGTCTGTGTCTCTGACTTTGCCCCTCCCAAGGAGACATATTCTGTTCTCCCAGACAGGTACGACTGGAACCAGCTCAGGGCGGAGTCAGAGAGTCCGATGGTGTGGTGGAGGCGCTGAAGGAGGATGTTGTGGTCGACTGTGTCGAAAGCTGCAGACAGATCCAGGAGGATGAGGAGTGATGGTGAGCCAGTGTCAGCCGCCATCAGCAGGTTGTTGGTGACTCTGACCAGAGCTGTTTCAGTGCTGTGGGCTGAACGGAAACCGGACTGGAATTTTTCGAAGAGGGAGTTTGAGTTGAGATGGTTCTGAAGATAGGCAGCAACTACTTTTTCCAGCACTTTTGACAGGAATGGGAGGTTGGAGATGGGTCTGTAGTTGGAGAGGATTTCTGGGTCTGGGATTTCTGGATTGATGACTTGAGTAATCAGGGGACTTAAGAGTGCAGATCTTTGATTTGACCAGGGCTGTAGGAAAAAGGTCCAGGGCACAGGTGGAAGGTTTCATCCTGCGGACGATGTCCTCAACTTCCTGCTCAGAGATGTCGGGGAAGTAGCAGAGAGGCTCGAAAGTCCCAGGCTGTGGGTCGGCAGTAGGGACAGACAGAGCAGTCGATGGTATCGACTTTTGTCCTGAAGAAGGTGATGAAGCTGTTGCACTGCTCTTCTGTGATATCGGTGTGTGAGTGGGTCTGTGGCTTGAGGAGATGATTTATGGTGGAGAAAAGCTGTTTTGAGTTTCCAGGACTTTTATGATGTTTGAATAGAAATGTGACTGTGTTTTTCTGAGTGACTTTGAATAGGACTTTTGGTGTTCTTGATAGGCCTCTTTGTGAACAGTGAGTCCAGATTTTGCAGTGCGCCACTCAAATACACGCCCAGCCGCTTTCATGGAGATCCAGGATACTGCTTAGGGTGCGATTATAAAAGTCAACTGATTCATCTGCTGATGCGAATTTTGCAGAGGGGATGTGATGGAGGTCCAAAGTCATGGTGTCTGGGTTGATGCTTTTCAGGTTTCTGAAATGAATTTGGCGTTTTGGTTTGGTGTGGTGAGACAGTTTTAACTCCAGTGAAATGGTTTTGTGATCTGACACTCCCATATCATACACCGACAGATTTGTGATGGGGACAGAGTCAGTAATGACCAGGTCCAGTGTGTGCCCTCTGTTGTGTGTGGGAACATCAACATGCTGTGTGAGGTTAAGACAGTCCAGTAATTGTAAAAATTCAGCTGCAGGGAGACAGGAGGGGGTGTCTATATGAATGTTCAAATCTCCAAGTATGACGGTATGTGCAGATGTGGTACATAGTGTGGTGAGAAGTTCATTGATCTCGGGGATGAAGGCTGGGTCTGGTTTGGGTGGCTGATAGATGAGAAGAACAGTCACGGGAAAAGGGGGTTTGGATTTGAGTGCAAGGCATTCAAAAGTGGATGGTTCAGGCAGAGATAGGGGGGACAGTTTCAGGTCACTGCGGTAAATGACAGCTAGGCCGCCACCCTGACCAGTGCGTCGGGCTCTCTCCAAATAACTGTATCCTGGGGGACAGGCTTCATTTAATACAAAATAGGCCTCTGGCTGATGCCAGGTCTCAGTAAGGCACATTACATTAATGTTCTTATCCAAGACATGGTTGTGTATAAGGCAGGATTTATTTGTGAGAGATTGTATATTAAACAGCTCTATTTTGAGGGTTGATGGGGTGGTGGACTGTAGAGGCCGAAGTAGACTGAAGTCCACTCCACGTTTTCTGTCCAGTTTGAGGTGAAGAGGTGTCGTGGTGTTACCATTGATAGATCCAGGTGCAGCGGCGCTCTGATGACGCGGCAGTAGTGCGACAGTGCACTCAACAGACCAGAGGGATGGGATGGAGTGGCCAGACTGGGAATAAACAAACTTTCTGCGGCAGTTTCTATGGATGTAGCGGGGTCTGCGTAGAAGTCCAAGTTGTTTAATGGCTGGGACACAGGCTGGAGTGCTGTAATTTTGTAGATTGAGCAGTTGCAGGATGGAGTATTTAGAGGAAGCATATATAAACTGAATAGAAGTGGTCCTAGCACAGAACCTTGTGGAACTCCATGACAAACTTTGGTATGCATGGAGGATTCATCATTGACATGAACAAACTGAGATCGATCTAAAAAATACGATTTAAACCAGCTTAGGGCGGTTCCTTTGATGCCAATTTGATGTTCCAGTCTCCGTAAAAGAATTTGATGGTCAATGGTGTCAAATGCGGCACTAAGATCTAACAGGACAAGTACAGAGATGAGTCCTTTGTCTGATGCCATTAGGAGGTCATTTGTAACTTTGACTAGTGCGGTCTCTGTGCTATGATGCACTCTAAATCCTGACTGAAAATCCTCAAATAAACTGTTCTCATGGAGAAAGTCACACAGCTGATTGGCTACAGCTTTCTCAAGTATCTTAGAGAGAAAGGGAAGGTTTGATATCGGTCTGTAATTGGCTAAAACCTCTGGATCTAGAGTGGGCTTTTTAAGAAGAGGTTTAATTACAGCTACTTTAAAAGACTGTGGTACATATCCTGATAATAGAGACAGATTAATCATATCCAATAAAGAAGGGCTAACTAGAGGTAAAACGTCCTTGAGCAGCCTGGTTGGGATGGGGTCTAAGAGACAGGTTGACGGCTTAGATGAAGAAATTACTGAAGTAATTTGATGAAGGTCGATGGGAGAAAAACAGTCTAAATATATATCAGGTTTTACAGCTGTTTCCAAACTTGCTGTGTAAGAATGCAGATCGGTGCCTGTTGAGGGCAAGAGGTGATGAATTTTGTCTCTAATAGTTATAATTTTATCATTAAAGAAGCTCATGAAGTCATTACTACTTAGACCTAAAGGAATAGATGGCTCAATTGAGCTGTGGCTCTCTGTTAGCCTGGCTACAGTGCTGAACAGAAACCTGGGGTTATTCTTATTTTCCTCGATTAGTGAAGAGTAATAGACTGCTCTGGCACCACGGAGAGCCTTCCTGTATGTTTTAAGATTATCTCGCCAGATTAAACGAGATTCTTGTTAATGTGTTCCTAAAGTTAAGAGACCTGTTCGTACACAAACGGAACAAGTCTAAGGATAGTGTAGAGATATGTAGATAATCGCTGATGTGAGAAATATACAAAAATCTGTTTAGGCGAACAGAGCAGAGAGCACTGCCTCTCTGCTCTCATTGGTCATGCGGGTGCACGCTGTAAATAATACTATTGGCTGTAGATTGTGACAATCTGTCAATAAAAATCAGCCATCGGGCCAGACTTTTTCTCCTCTGATCTGCATTGATCTCACAAGTGGCCTCAGTGAACTCTGAAAGACAGACATCCGTCGTAACAACGGAGAACTTTAATCCATGTATTTTGTGCCATGTAGTTTGCCAACGAGCTCTCCTACATGTGCTGGAACGTGTTGCACACGGACCAACACATGTTGGAAGAGGGGTGATAAATGATGTTATTTGTTCAAAGTGGTTTGCGCATTACACAGTTTCACAAACGTTTGTAGATAGTTGTATGACGTGCCAACAGACTAGATAGAAGAAGAGCACAGTGAAGCATGACCATCTGGAACATGTGTCAGGTTCTTTTTGTACATTTGCAAATAGACTTTATACATATGCAAAGTTTCCAAGGCTACAAGTATTTGTTAGTCATAACTGATCGATTCTCAAAATGAGTCGAGGGTTTCGTGACAAGAAAAGAAGACACTAGAACAGTTCTTATTAGCCTGCTAAAAGAGGTGATCCCCAGGTTTGGGGTGCCACAGAATGTTGTATAAAAGAATCATGCAGGATCTGTCAGAAATTTTAGGGTTCAAGTTGCAGTTGCATGTTCCGTATCACCCACAAAGTTCTGGTCAAGTTAAAAGAACGCAACTATCAAAGAATGGTTGACCAAAACAGTACTAACAAAAGGTCTGAAATGGCCTGATGCACCGCCTGTTGTGCTGTACTCCATCCAAAGCACACCAAGTGCAACAACAGGACTGAGTCCTCATGAGGTGTTAATGGGGAGACTAATGTCCACAAGGACAAGTCAACCTCTGACACCACGCAACTTCTCTGCTTTGGACGGATGAGTTTATAACTGAAAATGTAAAAAGAGTAACGGACATTTTGAATTTTATCATTACAAGTGTCTGAACGGCTCCCGAGACCATCTGAGGAACCAATTCATCCTTTTAATGAAGGAAATTTTGTATTAATTAAATGTCTAAAAAAATGTCTTTGTCTCCCAGGTGGAACCAGGTGTTGGTGACGACTAGGACTTGTATTTCCTGCGCTCTAACCAAACTAACCAAACTGTTAACCCTGTTATGTTTGACTGTCCAACTGACAGATGTGATGAAAATGACTGTTATATTGCTCACCCCTTGACTTGCTCTCAAGGCAAATGGTCGTGGACAACGCATGGTAAAGCTCTGATTAAGACGGTGCACCCAGGTAATGAAGGTAACATTCACAGCTGCTGTACCTTTGACTGAACCTTTGGAGCTGTGGTGTTTCACTAAACAGCAATTGAAAAGTTATCCTGATTATAAACTGTGGGGTGTTAATTACCAAGATGTTCCAGGGGAGGTGCAGAGCGGTAAGATCTGTACTATGGTGAAACTGATAAGGACGATAGTTTTCTATATATTGGTAAATTTTCTTCCATAAATTCACTCAATGTAGCCAAAGCTAAACGAAAGGTGCCTAATAGAGTTACAGGTAGTGTTTCTTAACCTGTAGTGAAAAAGAAATAAACAAATTCGACCCTCAGTCTAATGATTGATTACGTGAGTGATCGTAATCACAGTAACTGTTAAAACTGCCAAAATATGCTTTCTTCTATACACTCTCCAATGACCAACCTGATTCCATTCACCAGAGCTGACTGTGAAATGTTTGTGCAAAATAAAGTTGAAGAAACATATACTTTTCTATTTTCAGACAAAAATACCAACTTTTTGTTACCTGTGTTCAATTAGTTGAGCTTTATTTTGATGATTCTAGCTTTGCTTGTGTATGATTGTTGTTCTGAATAAAAAATGTGTGACCTTTAATAATTTAGAGATTGCAACGTTAAGAATCAGATTAAAATCTTCTCCAACGATAGTTTTCACAGTAATATATTAGGATTAAATTGAAATGTTTGCAATTGATTATTGACTGTTCATGGGATTATTCTACGAAGATGGATTCCATGCCACCATGCATCAGTAACCTCTCCATGGTGGTGACCCTCGACTGTACATAATGTACATGGGTTGAAGACTTCACTATACCTTGATTGCAACAATGACTGTTGTGATTTTTATTTTTAATTGGAAAAAATGAAAGAAATTTTAATCTATAATATTAAATCAGTTGTTTTATTGTTCTAATATAATCACACTAGTGAACTCCCTTTTAATTGCTAGAGTTTTATCTCCTAGGTGATAAAATTAATTTGATCTTTCTCCTCTCCCAGTGGTATATTTGCACGTGATCTGTGACCTCCTTTAACACCTTGGTGTTGGTGGGGATCTTCACTCGTTTGAGGGTTACCACTTAAAGACCCCCTCCAATCATCCTTTTTAGCTATTTTAAAGCGTTCTCAGTGGTCTTTAAACTGTGATTATGAAGTTTTTAGCCAAAATCACAAAACCTGTGCCATTTCCCAGGGCTCTTCTGCTGCAGAGCGCCAGCAGCTCATTAGCAATGCGCCTCTGAGTCGTGGGCGGAGACTCCACTGCTCTGCCCCCCCCGCTCCCCGTTGCTGAGAGCTGGGTCCGCGCTAGGTCTTTATGTTAGCTTGCAGCCCTGCAGCCCCTCCGTCCGGCCTCAGGGCCCGAGCGCGGGCGAAGCTGGGTGGGAGCTTGTGGCCCGCCCAGGGTTTCATACGTCACAAACCCAGTCTGCCTGAAACTGCCATTTTGCGCCTGCCACTGGTTCACGGCAATTTGAAGGCAGAAATACTCAGAAATGCAATTTCAAACTTACTTTTCTACTGATATGTCCTCTAGCATCAGAAAAATGCCCCATGAACATGTGAACAACATGAAAAACGCGATTTTCATCGGAGGGGGTCTTTAAACGCCCTTGTTGGCCTGAAAGTGGAACTCACACATCATGGGGATGGGATGATGGGGTACATAAGAGGGGTTCTTAAAGTTTCTCTCTGATTGTATGAATTAATCTTAACTGTTTTGTTTGACAAATAATTTCTATTGATGTTCTTGATTTCAAATACTCCTGATTTCTGTGTGATTAAGAATGTTTTGTAATGTTTGTGTCGTTCCCTGGTGGTCTCTAAATTTGATAATTATTAGTATTCGGTAGTTAGTATTGATCTTATGATCAATAAGAGGAGATTGTTGATGTAGTTTTCTATCCTGAGGTTACACGAGGTCACGTGTGGGCCTTGAGGTCCTCAGCAGTATTAGTTGTTTGGCTTTGATTGGGAACAGTAGGTGTCAGTCTGTCTCAACACTGTGGTGACCAGGGTCAGGGAACTGAATGTTGTCTTCATAGACATCATAGAAAGCTTGATGTGACGTTTCTTTAACATAAACAGACAACAGTGTCTCCAGACTAGAATGTGCTGTCACACTAACATGGTCAAACATTCTCTGTGACTAGTTCTGGGCGTACAGTATTTGTGGTGTTCTCTGTAGAGGTTTAAAGTCTGACCACCAGCATGAGTTCAACAGACTCAGACACTTCTGATGAACTGTGAGAGTGTCTCTAATGATCAATAAATATTACAGCACCAGACATCAGAGGCTGCTGAACACTTTATGAACTCCTGACCTCACCATTCACCTTTGACCTTTGACTTCAGCAATTTCTCCACAACACGTGTGTCACATGGTGTCTTAAATAATAAGTTTAGTAGTCTGCTAATGCTAAGCTAAGCTAAAGTTAGCAGCTCAGTTAGCGATAGCGACATTAACACCAGCCACATTCGTTTGAAAATACAAACTAAGCATAAATGTTCAGGTCATATTCAAGATTCTGACGTAAAAATAAGTCGGGAAGGGTGTCGTTTAGCTCAGGCGGCCCAGGGTTCAAATCCGACCTGTGGCTCTTTCCCGCATGTCATTCCCCATCTCTATCTCCACACAGTCACTCTTCAGCTGTCTCTGTCAAATAAAGCTCAAAAAGGCCAAAAAAATATCTTCAAAAAAAAAAGTCAGGAAAACATTTTGTTGCCACATTTTGATTCCTGATATTCACATTAGTCACTGAATGTTTAGCAGAGTTCTGATAACATGTATGACCAGCTCTTTATTCAGTGGATAGCTAACGGTGTTGTTAACACAACGGTGGTACTTGGATTAAGACGTGCTGCAGTGTTGACAGTCTACCTGTCCAACATTTCAAGTGCTTGATGTGGCCTCAGTATTTAGATATGTGTCCTGTGGATTGGCCACTCCGGGCCTCCGTAAGCAGCAGCGCTGTGACGGCTCGCAGAGATGGGTGTAATCACACGACCGCTCACTACTTCCAAACTCTCTGAATGAAACAGACAAAGGCCACGATCAGGAAGTGAAGAGCTCGATGTCCTCAGACATTAACGAGAGGTTCTCAGTGAACACTGGTCTGGTTCGATCCACAGAGACTCTGAACCCAGAAAAGACGTGTTCACAACCTCAATACAACGTACATCAGAATGTAAAGCGTTATGTACTTCTCCTGACCCGGAGCCCAAAGTTACATAGTGTGAGAACAGACGTACGAATGACAGAGACACCATTCACCTGATTACAAGTTTCAGAGTTTCACGTGGACCCACAAACTCAAAGAACACGTTGACAGATGAAAGCCAATTTTATTGATCAAGTAACATAAATAGGACAAATGTTTCACTGTACATACAACCTGGAAAGTAAAAATAAATAGTGTCACAGCAATAAATTAAAAGCATGACATGGACCAATAGACTGTTAGCTCGGAGTCAGTGAGATAAGACGCTTAGTCGTGTTCGTCTCCAAGGACGACAGTGCAGTTCGATGGCTATTTACACACGTTTATTTTACACACGGATTTTCATCTTCAGTCCTCGACGTTTCATTTCACGCTCGTCCATCGTCAATTCACGCTCGTCCGTCGTCAGTTCACTCTCGTCCGTCGTCAGTTCACGCTCGTCAGCGTCAGTTCACGCTCGTCCGTCGTCAGTTCACGCTCGTCAGCGTCAGTTCACGCTCGTCAGCGTCAGTTCACGCTCGTCCGTCGTCAGTTCACGCTCGTCCGTCATCAGTTCACGCTCGTCAGCGTCAGTTCGCGCTCGTCCGTCATCAGTTCACGCTCATAATCGTCAGTTCACTCTCGTCCGTCGTCAGTTCACGGTCGTCCGTCATCAGTTCACGCTCGTACTTCGTCAATTCACGCTCGTCCGTCGTCAGTTCACGCTCGTCCGTCGTCAGTTCACGCTCGTCCGTCGTCAGTTCACGCTCGTCAGCGTCAGTTCACGCTCGTCCGTCATCAGTTCACGCTCATAATCATCAGTTCACGCTCGTCAGCGTCAGTTCACGCTCGTCCGTCGTCAGTTCACGCTCGTCCGTCATCAGTTCACGCTCGTCAGCGTCAGTTCGCGCTCGTCCGTCATCAGTTCACGCTCGTCCGTCGTCAGTTCACGCTCGTCATCGTCAGTTCACGCTCGTCTTTTTACAACTTCAGCAACAATTTAAAAAACTAAGAAAAGCAAAAAGAAGCGGCTGGTTATTAAAAACTTTGAGTTACATGTTACAACAGCATCGTCACAGCTATCAACGCTTCTTTAATACGTGTTCAGTATCAAATACTTCAGTCAGCAGGTTACAAAAATATCACAGACTCTTTTTTTAATGAGTATCTTCAGTTCCCACAACACCAAGATGTCAGTGAACGCAGCAACTCTCAACCCAAACAAACAGAACAAGTTGACCTTTGACCCTGTTGGGCAATTTGGGACCCTGAACGCAACAAACGTCTGATCTGAACTGAAATTTTCTTGTGTTGTTTTTTTTTTGTCTTTGGCGTCTTTGAGGTTTTCGGAAACAGCTGTCTGCTCAATAATCTCGCTCAGTGTCTCTTCTGGAGCTTTCGATTTTCAGAAGATGAAACTTCTGTTTTCACGTCCAAGAATCAACTTTGAATCAATTTTAACAATTTAAAATGGACGAGGAAGAAAAGAAGATCATGTGAAATGATCGAAAGCTCAAGAAGATCAGCAGAAAGCTCTTCCCGCCTGACGCTCGATGAGTCCACACTGACCTGCTGTCAGAACAATTTAAGACCGTACGATCTCGAAATCTGTCCGCGATCGTCTGAAGACCATAAACACAGAAACTCCCCCGAGCTCGGCTGTGATGTCACAGCCTCTGCGCCTTTTTGGTTCGTTCTCCACATGGCTTCATTTCATCCCATCAGAAGCGTTTCGGGAACGTTTTTTCCTCCAGACTCTGTTGCTCCGATTTGGTCATTCTCAGGAAGCAGTTTTATGATCTGGAGTCTGCACAGGATGTTTTATTTTGAAAATTGACCGGATTGGGTTAGGGTTTATCTTTCTTGTCATCGGGAACATGCATGATGTGCCATGCCCAGTGGAGTTTCGGGACTTCCTGTGCAGCCAGCGGAAATCGGGGCCGACTTCCTTCATTGTTTCCAGAGTTGGGAGCCGGTTTACAAAGATAACGAGAAGCTACGTCACTGTCAGGTGACGGCCGTTGTGGTCGTCTCTTTTCCTCTCCACACGGACGACTGCAAACAAAGCCCGCTCAAACGTGATTGGTCGATGCTACTCGGAGTACAAACAGAAACAGAAGTGTTGCTAAAACCCGGTCCCTCTCCAACAAGTTGTTTCTGGAGATAAATCAACTGATTCGTTAAGTTCTGTCGACGATCTTTTAAACTAAAGCGATGAACGACGAACACGAAGTCTGTCCGCTCCACGCCGCCCCAAAAACATGTCGGGATGTCTGAGCTCACTGTGGTTCCTTCTGATGTTCTCAAGTTCTCTTTAGTTCTGCAGCGATTCACATGAACTAAACAGGAAGTGGACCGTGATGAGGATTGATGGATCAGGTTCTCGTCTGACCACGTGATCACCACATCGGGTCAAACTGACACACCTGTGCTCATCTCTGGACTGTCAGGTTGAGAGCTGCTGAGCTGAACCTCCGATCCCGTGAGCTCTCCTGCAGTTTCATCTTTTCGTGTGCGTACAATCACGGACGGAGCGCCCGACAGCAGGCGCTCAGCTGGAGGTCAACCAACATCATCAGGACACGGACGCTGCGGGTTCTCCGGCGTGTAGCCACCGACCCACACAGATGATCCGGTGGATACAGCTTTCATAGTTCAGCTCCGTGTCCGCAAACACACGCACACGCACACACACGCACACGCACACACACACACATGCACACACACACACACACTGCAGAACATGACAAAAAAGAAAACAAGCAACAAAAACTGATGTAAACATTATTTCAGGGAGACAAACACCTGAGACTACTCTGCCGTCACCATGTCACTTCCTGATGATGCCACTGCTGGCCGGCTCGGTTTCCTGTTCCTGTCGCCATGGCAACTTCGAAGGTTGCCGGGTAGAAATGAGGAACTGTTGGACCAATCGTTTCTGACTTAACTGTACGCGTGCCGTATAGGAACACAAAGATTGACAGGTTAGCAACAGTAACTAAGGGGGCGTGGCTCAGAGAGCAGACGTTAAACCACAGATTTCCCCTCCAGTCAGAAGAAACGACTTCCGGCTGGTCGGCGTCAACAGGACTGAAGGAACGTGACATCTGATTGGACATCAGAGCTGCAGCTGAAGGCTCACCTTCTTGTCATGTTGGAGTGTAGTCACATGATCAATTCTGTTCAATTAACTCAAACAAACAAACAGAAAGCATCCTGACAGGTCCAGGACATGTTTAGCCTAGCTTAGCACAAACAAAGTGTTTGAACAGACTTGAATCTGGACCGACCTGAACCTTGATTTGGACTTCAAACCAACATGCTAACATTTCCCTCTGCGGGTATCTTCAGATGGACTTGGAGGAGCTACAGACCAGAGCAGAAACTTTTTTCTGTCTTTGAGATCAGCTGTAACATGTCCTGGATAGTTCGATATGAAGCCTTGAACATTAGCTGTCCAGTCAGCTTAGCTTTAGCTTCTAGTTCTTGACTCCTGGTGCTGGTAAAATAAACCCAGCTGACAGCAGGATGGACTGGTGACTAGCTGGTAGCTAACCAACAATACCCAACATGTAAATCTGACGCTAACCCTAAGACTGGACCAAGAACTTAATATTTCTCAAACTTTACTGAAAACAACGAGACGACAACAACAACATGTAAATCTGACAAACGAAGATGTTTTTGTTTTTCCTTTGACCTGGAAGCTAATGCTAAGGCAATCAGACCTAGATGCTAATATTTTGTTCTTCACGGTAATCTTCAAAACAAACCACAACAATCAGACGGACTCTGTAGAGCTGTTAGCACGTGTTTGACGGAGCTACGCTAGCAGTTTCTCTCTGCTTCCAGTCTTTGTGCTAAGCTAGGCTAAATGCACCCTGGACACAGTCGGCGTCTGCCCTCTGAAATGTGACAAAGTGGTTTCATTTGGATTAAGTCTAATGTGAGTGTTGAGGCTTCAGCTGCAGCTGTAACTCAGTAGAAACATCTTCGTACCAAAACAAAGTCTCGTTTGACTCATTCTACAGTAGACCGACGCCCAGTTTGAGAAGCACTAGATGTTGCTGTTGTTGTTTTTGGTGAACACTTCATGACGCAGACTGGTGTACAATAAGTTACTGGACACGCACACAGACAGTGCACACTTGAAAACACACAAACAGAAAACATTTTCCCTTGAGAGTCCTGACAGCTTCAGGCGGAGACGGTAGACCGTCCGGACGAAAAGCGCTGCTCTTCTACGTCTACCCGAGCTCAAACTACTCGACTACTGCTGCTGCCGGAAGTGTCAGAGCGTCTTCACAAAGTGAATCAAGAGTTTTGATTGCTAAATCTACACGGACACAAACATCCCGTTCCCTTTGTCAGCTGTTCATGATTTAAGGTAGTTCGGCTGAAATCAAAACCAGAAAAACAAGCGGCGCCGTGCTGAGTTCACCGGTCCAACTGAAGCCAAGAGTGAACGCTCGCCTGAGACCGGCGTGGAAATCTGGTGAGATCATTGGCTACTACAGTCCTGCAATGGATGACATCGTCCAAAAGTCCAGACAGCACTTCTAACACCATGCAGCGAAAGCTTGGCAGGTAAAAGAAATAAAACAAACTTTCAGGTGATGTGTCGAAGATACCAGCAAAATCCACACAGACACAGGAAACAGCGAACAGAGAAGTGAGACTGAGTCTGCGTAAGCAAGGCTTCTACCACTAAGAGAGCTGGCGGTTGGCGACTTATTTAGCACTCCGATGTCGGAGGACGGCGGCTGCAGCGTCTGGCTGCGTCAGCATCAGCTCTGACCCCTCGACAGGTCGAGTCCCAGCGACCCGTGGTGGGATCAGGAGTCAAGACACGAGTGCGAACAAATGAAATCTAGCCCAGGCACGAATTTTTAAACCCCGCCCCCACCCCGAGAAAAAAACAAAATGAAAAACTTTTGGCTTTGTGGTTATGTACAGTGACTTCCTGCGGAGACAGTTTGATGTCCATCAGGACTGGATGTTGGCGACCCGGCGCCGGCGTCTAAGGTCAGGGTCAAGTCTTCGAGCTGGGAGGGGGGTGGAGCTAACCATGTCAGTCTATGT
>CP136867.1:34195003-34212503 GCA_033000465.1 Sciaenops ocellatus | reverse complement strand
GACAACAGGCAGAACATCAGAGCACTGACCATCAGACCTGACACACTGGGACCGGATCAGTCTGGTAGTTTGAGAAGCAACCGATGAAATATGATTTGAATATAAAAACTCTTTGAACTGTTCACTGATGAAACTTTCAAGGATCTTTGACAGTACAGACCATTCTGAAATTCTCCTGCAGGTTTTTAAAATGGTTGGATCTCCTTTGAACAAATAATAAGGAGCATAAACTGACTGGATCATATCGGTGCTGCTGGTTGGTTGGTTGTCCAGCAGGGGGGCGGGGCTTACCTGTGCGTACGGTGGAGAAGAAGAGCAGCCAGAAGAGGCAGAGGATGGGCGCGGCCACCACCTGTGTGACGGCTCCTGAGTGGATCTTCTTGTCCAGTTTGGAGGGCAGGTAGGCGTAGTACATGTTGTATCGGTCCACCAGGTGTTTCAGCAGCATGTACATCAGACCTGCAGGAGGACAGGTGAG
The DNA here is from genome assembly GCA_033000465.1 of Sciaenops ocellatus. Taxonomy (NCBI): domain Eukaryota; kingdom Metazoa; phylum Chordata; class Actinopteri; family Sciaenidae; genus Sciaenops; species Sciaenops ocellatus. The sequence goes on along the minus strand of CP136867.1, from coordinate 34,212,025 downwards.
TCAGACCTGGACCTCAGAACCTGATCCAGACTGTGACTGGACCTGGACCTGACTTAAAACTTAAACGTGTTGTAGCTGATGTGACCAGTGCATTGTGGGTATGTGACACTGACCAAAGGGGACGATGATTGGACACGTGATACTGTAGGCCATCACCACGGTGAAGACGTTCATCATCCAGGCGTACGCCGCTCCGAACTGAAACTCATAGGCCTGATGCTGCAGAGACCAAACACAAGACGGACCCCATGATCCACGTGTCCACATGATGGACGAGGAGTCCACAAGGAGACAGAGTCTGCTGTCTTAAAGGGTTTTTACAAACAGAGTCAGAGTCCATCCTCTCGGTCAGAGTCTGTCCTCTCAGTCAGAGTCCGTCCTCTGATTCAGAGTCCGTCGTCTCGGTCAGTGTCCATCCGTCTTTTCGGTCAGAGTCCGTCCTCTGATTCAGAGTCCGTCCTCTGAGTCAGAGTCCGTCCTCTGAGTCAGAGTCCGTCCTCTCGGTCAGAGTCCATCCGTCTTCTTGGTCAGAGTCCATCCTCTCGGTCAGAGTCCGTCCTCTCAGTCAGAGTCCATCCTCTCGGTCAGAGTCCGTCCTCTCGGTCAGAGTCCGTCCTCTCAGTCAGAGTCCGTCCTCTCGGTCAGAGTCCGTCCTCTCGGTCAGAGTCCGTCCTCTCGGTCAGAGTCCGTCCTCTGATTCAGAGTCCGTCCTCTCGGTCAGGGTCTGTCGTCTTCTCGGTCAGAGTCCGTCCTCACCCTCTTGACGTTGCGGCGGTCGGCGGCAGAGCGAGCCAGGCAGAGTCGGATCATGTACATGAGCAGACCGGGGATCCTCAGCAGGTCCATGGCGTTCCCGATGAACGCGGAGGCGATGACGTAGTTGACAAAGAACGCTCCGTTATCCGGCAGGAAGACGCACCTGAAGGGGACGCAGAAACGTGGTTAGAGAAACGTCTCACTGATCAAACTTTATCGATACTCATGACCAGCTCTTTCAAAATAAGAGCACATAAACAGAGCCCCATCACTGTTGGAAGTCCGGGCTGTCTGTATTATTTGAAAAACAAACAGCGGGATATAAATGTACTTACTCAAATCTGACTTTGGCATCAGCCAGGAACTTCTTATCAAAGAGCCAGCGGAAGAAGACATCCAGGCTGGAAAACAGAGAGACAGGCTTTCAGGGGGGCGCAGAGGTCAGGAGGTCGCTCAGGGACCGAGTCTGAGGTTTTATTACCTGCTGAGTCCGAGAGACGGCAGCAGCAGAACCATGAAGATCAGGAAGGTGTAACATTTATGCATCGTGGTCCGGTTTTCTCCAGACCTGCAGACACACAGAGACACACCGTCCAATCAACATCGACCCTCACGTGACTTTTAGACGCTAAAGTCGGACTGGTCCTGTCAGATTCAGCGAGGAGTCGGCCATGTCGAACCGCTATGTTTCTACAGGAGCCCAGAACAGACAAACCAAACTCTGGATCTAGAATGAGACTTTCACCGGAGAGGGTGAGGTGAGGGGGCTGCAACTACACCACTAGATGTCACTAAATCTACAGACTGGACCTTTAACTTGGACCGGTCACCTCTTGACCCCGATATCTGAGACCTGACTTTGTCTCGGCAGACTTGGACTTGTTTCAGTGTCTTTAATGACTTCAGACTTTACTTGGACCACATGTACTGATGAAGAGGAGGGTGAGGAGGTGGTGGTACCTGGTCCAGTGTGCCTCGAAGAAGGCAGAGTAGTAGACAATGGTGGGCAGCAGAGCGGAGAAAGCCCAGAGCAGCAGAGTCGGAAAGAACTGTGTGACGATGGGATTCTGTCCAAAAGAACCAACAAACAGAGTCAGACCCAGATCACTGCAGAGCTCTTTCAATAAAGGTGGTGGTTGGTTTCTTACGTTGAGATACTCGACAGGCTTGGTGACGTTGAACTTGTCCATGGTGGAGATGATGATGGCGGGCGTGGTGAGGAAGAAGAGCAGGATGAAGAGGATGCAGTTGATGATGAAGCAGCGGATCCACCAGGAGATCCCGCCCAGCGACAGGTGTTCCCTGCAGGAAGAAACCAAGAGCCATCAGCTGAGGGTGACGGGGTGCATTTGTTTGGGATCTGGCGGGGTTTTAGGCGGGTGGAGCTTGAGGACGTACCAGCGAACATTCTGTGGGTCGGGTGCGTATGAAACACTCCAGTTGTGAACATGAAGAACTTCGCTGAACTGAGAGGATTGCGGCTCCTGACGGCACCGACAACCCTGAACCTGACAGGCGTTAAAGTCCTTTAAAATGCTGCGAAACAGAGGGGGCGGGGTCAGACACAGGAGGAGGAGTCAGAGCAGCATAAAGACAAAATAACATCAAATCTTTGTGTTTGCATTGGTGGAAGGGGTCAGATAAGGGGCGTGGTTGGCAAGGGGTGTGGCCATATAGTGGGCGTGGTCAGATATGGGGCGGGGTCAGATAAGGGGTAGGGTCATATAAGGGGCGTGGTTGACAAGGGGTGTGGCCAGACAATGGACAGGGTTGGGTAATGGGTGGGGTCAGATAAGGCGTGGCCTGATGTGGGTGTGGTCAAATACGGGGCGTGGTCGGATAAGGGGTGGGGTCAATTGATGGGCGTGGTCAGATAAGAGGGAGCGGGGTCACACTGTGGCTCACATGGCAGTCATGGCCTCATTCTGGAAGGTGACGAAGGCCATGCCCAGCGGTTTGGTGTGGACCTTCTCCTTCTCCTTCCTGTACTCCTCCTTCAGCTTGGCCTCCCTCTTGGTGTAGTAGCTGACCGCCTCCTCCTGTTCGACAAATGGAGGCTGCTAAATCACTGCTAACACGCTAACATATTATACCCTGCAGACTTCAGTCTTCTGAGAGTTTGAACCGTTCACACCTGGAGTTAACCTGCGTCCTGTGTGACTGGACAGCTCTAAATTCAAGCCAAATTGAAGGACTGTCTCTCTCTGGTGAAAAACCACAAACTCAAACCACGAACGTGTTTATTTGCATAAAGAGCAGGCAGTGACATCTGATGTCCACCTGTGATTGTGTCGCCATGGTAACACCAGGTGTGAACAGGCCCTACATGAGAACAGAGCGGTTAGCAGTTAGCATTAGCGGTACCTCCTCACAGCCGGTGATGGCGCAGCAGCAGAGGTGTCCACAAGGTTTCGGGTTGATCATGGTGGGAACGTGTTCCTTTGCCATCAGATCCGTGAAGAACTTCTTACTGCGCTCGGTCTTCTTCCTGAAACACACAATGTTGTGGAGAAACTGCTGATCAATGGCACCAGACCAGGAAGAAAGTGTTCAGGAGCCTCTGATGTCTTATGCTGTAATCTCTATTGATGCTTGATCAACGAGAATCAGAGACAGATGTCCATTAGTGATAAATAAATACAACACGAGATAAATAAATAGGTAGAAAAGGTGCAAAGAAGTTGTAGTGGCAAATGATGGTAATGTTATTGTTAATAACAGTATATAATTATATAATATATTACACAGTATATATATATTACTCTGGTCACCAGAGTGTTGAGACACCTGCTGTCTTCAAACAAAGCCAAACAACTACGACTGGCGAGGACGTGACCGCGTGTAACCAAAAGAAACTTCAAACACACAAACACACATTTGACTGTGATTCAGTCTTTAAGCGTTTTTCTAGAATGTATACAACAGCAGGTGTATCCCAGCATGCACCTGGACCCCGACTGTTTCTCACCTCTCAGCGTTCAGAGCCATCAGTTTGGCCACGTTGTAGCAGATCCGAGCCTCGAGCACCGTGCAGTTCTCGTACGCCTGTCTGAAGAACAATGAAAACATGTGGATGACCCCGCAGACATCGCCAGGAAACTCAGCTCGACGTCAGCTCACGGGAAAAATATCAGACTGAGGTGGTTCAGTTATTCAGTTATAACAACTGTTCTATTTTGGAACGTTCTGTCAACGCCACAGAAACACTAGCTAACTGTTAAGTATGATAAGTTAGTCTGAATGTTAGTTATTGGTTTGATAACGGTTGTGTATTGATTACTGTTAATCAGGTGTCTTATCAGCTAATCGTGTTCAGTTTCTATAAGGAGGAAATGTTTTTAAACTACGTTAGATAACAAACATGAATGTAACGTTAATGTAACATTAATATTGTTACTTTGAAGACAAAACTGTGTGTGGGAAGCAAAGATGGCGCCAGTGTGTGAGGCGGGCCGTCAGCTGCTCCGACTGTTGTGTGTGTTTCTGCTGTCTGTAACACTTGTTGCACATATCGTCAACACTCTGCTGGATTATGATCGCCAAACGCTGCTAGATCTGAGAATCTCCGGCAAAAATCTTGTCAACTTTGATCATTATGGACAAAAAACTCTGCCTCCTTTTCTATTGGATATCCCGACACACCTCTGCCGCACCCCCGCGCCACTCCCGCGGCGAAAACGGCACCACCGCCGGGGTAAGCATAGTGGCTGTCTGGCGAGGCTGAGGGCCGGTTTGGTACGTCCTGACCGAGGTGGATATGGAGCAGGCCCTCGCCTTTGTATCTCTCGACGTTCACTGGACCCTGTCGCTGCCTGGTTGGTACCGGTGGCGGGTTCAGATGGGATGTTCCAGCCCCGCGGACCCTGCTCTCCTTGTCTCCGCTGGCGCGGAGTGAATCTGGGAAACCTGCAGCCTCTGTGTCGGGCTTCCCTGTCAGCTGTTCGCCCTGACCCGCCAGCTCCTGCCAGGTCTGGCCTGGTTAACGCCAGATTGGGAATAAATCATTTATCCTGAAGGATTTCTTCATATCACGGGAGCTGGACTTCCTTTTTATCTCCGAGACCTGGCTGAGTGTTGGTGAGTCCAGTGTCTTCACAGAACTTTTACCCGATGAGTGCTGCTATTTTAACTCTCCTCGGACGTCTGGCCGGGGAGGAGGAACTGCGACTGTTTTACAGAGTGACTTTAAAGATGAACAGGTATCGCTGTCATCCTCCTTCACCAGCTTTGAACTCAGTTTGTTTGAGGGGCATCCTCACACGGTGCTGTGTGCTGTGGTCTAAATATAACAGAGACTTTTTCTGTGTTCTTGGCTGATATTATGCCAAAATATGACCGGGTCCTTATTGTTGGAGATTGTAATATTCATGTGTGTTGCCCTGAAAACCCTCTGGCGCGAGACTTTTTAAACATCATTGACTCTTTTAATCTCGTGCAGTCTGTGTGTGGGCCTACACATGAACGTGGTCACACACTTGATCTTGTTCTATCTTCTGGTCTGTCTGTTCTTAACCTGGAGGTCTGTGACGCTTTCTTCTCTGATCATATGCCTGTACTGTTTGAAGCTGCTGTTTGCTGTCACACAGTTAAACCTCGCGCTGCTGCTTGCAGATGCCGAGTTATTAACCCTTCTACTGCTGCTCACTTCTCTGCAGTCTTCAGTCAGAGCTGCGTCATTCCTGAGTCTTTGTGTGAGGACACAGAGGCTCTCAACTCATGGTTTCTCGACACCTGTCAAGCTGCCATAGACATTGCGGCTCCATTAAAGACCAGGCAGCAAAAAGCTAAATCAGAGCCTTGGCTGAATGAAACAACCCGCGCTGCTAGACAGGAGTGTCGAAGAGCTGAGCGGAAGTGGAAAAAGGACAAACTCCAAGTGTCTTTTCAAATAATGAGGGATCGCTGGCGTCATTACCAATCCACTGTGAAAGAGGCAAAAAGAAAATATTTTTCTGATACTGTTCTGTTAAACTGTCATAAGCCTCGTGTGTTGTTTAAAATGATCAACTCTGCTCTGAATGCACCACAGACTGGAACTGAGGCCTCCCCTGCTGTGTGTGAGAACTTTCTTCACCACTTCATTGATAAAGTCACTTCTACCAGAGCACTTATTTCACCTCCTGCTTCTGATCCTTCAGTGTTTGTCCCCTGCTCTGCTGTGTTGGACACGTTTGAGCCTGTGACCCTGCCCTTTGTGCAGGAGTCAGTGGCACTGCACTCGAATGGTTCAGGTCCGACCTGTCACATCGGACTTTCTGTGTCAGCCTTGGTGGCTCTGTGTCCTCCACTGCTCCTCTCTCATGTGGGGTCCCACAGGGCTCTGTGCTTGGCCCTCTTTTATTTTGTCTCTATCTACTCCCATTTGGTTCCATTCTCAGGAAACATGGCATTTCTTTTCACTGCTATGCGGATGACAGCCAGATCTATGTCCCCCTCAAAAGTCTGACACCAATTCTGTTAACCCACTGCTAAAATGCTTGCGTGACCTTAAAGCTTGGATGGCTTTAAATTTTCTGAATTTTAATGAAAAAAAGACAGAAGTCATGGTATTCGGCGGCACTTCTGGGACCCCCCCCCTTGTTGATCTGGGTTCTTTGGCACAGTATCGCGTCCCAATTGTTAAAAATCTGGGGGTAAAAGTGGACGCAGATCTTAAATTTGACAGCCAGATTAAAGCTGTGGTGAAGTCCTGCTTCTTCCAGTTAAGGCAGCTGGCAAAAATTAAACCGGTCCTGCCAAGACAGCACTTTGAGACAGTAATTCACGCCTTTGTGACCACTCGGCTGGATTACTGTAATGCACTTTATATGGGGGTTAGTGGGTCCTCCATTAGTTGTCTTCAGCTAGTACAAAATGCTGCTGCACGTCTTTTAACTGGCACAAGAAAGTATGAACACATTTCACCTATTTTAGCTTCACTCCACTGGCTGCCGTCCGTTTTAGGATTCATTTTAAAATGATTTTATTGCCCCACCCTACCTCTCTGAGCTGCTGCACCTGTACGCTCCTAGCCGATCTCTCAGGTCAGCTGACCAGCTGCTCCTGACTGTGCCTAAAGCTAGGCTTAAGCTCAGAGGGGATCGAGCGCTTGCAGCTCCAAAACTTTGAATGAACTGCCGCTGCACATTAGACAGGCCTCCTCTCTGCCTCAGTTTAAATCGCTTCTTAAAACCCACCTCTTTTCTTTGGCTTTTAACACCATGTAGAGTGTTGATTTTATTTTTATTTTTATTTTTATTTTATGTGTATATATGCATATTTTTATCTTGTGTGGCCAGTGGTTTTTATTTTAAATTTATTTTATTTTATTTTAGTGTTTCTTTCTATTTTTATCTTTTATTGTGCTTCTATTGTGTTATCTATTTATTGTGTTTTATCTTGTTGTGCAGCACTTTGGAAACCTTGTGTTTGCTAAAAATTGTGCTATATAAATAAAGATTGGATTGTTACAGCTGTAAAGTGGAGTGATACATGCAGTTTAAAGGCTCAGTGCTGTTATTCTCGATATATCAATAACTCGTTCAATGAAACAAATAAATAAAACTAAAAAAGAAGTCACGATGTAATCAGATTACTCTGAACATGAGTTTGTAGGTTTAAATCAGCGTCATGTTAATAAGTAATAATAAGTTTTTAGACAGAAGACATGGACTTACTCAAAGTGCTGTTTGATCTGAGACTCCTCGGCATATTTCGAGATGCCGTTAATGAATAAAGTGCGCTTCACCTGCAAGACACAGAAGAGGGATTAAACGACATAGCATATTCTGTGATCAGCTGATCAGCAGATGAACACCGATTCAGGGTCAGCAGAAAACTACGGAGTCCCGGAAAGGCCAAAACACTGTTACTACATCGAGCGTCATTCAGGTGAAAGCATCAAAGCTGATGTCATGTTTACCAGGTCGTCCTCCTTGTAGTGCATCTTGGACGTGTGTCTCCTCATGCTGTAGACAGTCAGAAGGAGATACATGAAAGCAAACGAAGTGTGCAGCCACAGCAGGTTCGTCCTGGACACAAAGAAGAAAACACCTCGTTTAAACTCAAACACACCCACAAAGCTCCAAACCAGGCTAACACTTTCCCCCTGCTTCCAGTCTTTGTGCTAAGCTAGGCTAACTACGTGCAGAGATTTACGGAGATGTGATGATGGACTCACCCAGACTTCAGGTTGGCTATTGTCGTGCGTCCGAAGCTGTAGGCGTTGTTTTCTGGAAAAAACACGAGCAGAGGAGGTTAGCACCAGCTAACACCTGCAGACGACCTACAGACCACCTGCAGACGACCTACAGACCACCTACAGACGACCTACAGACGACCTACAGATGACCTACAGACCACCTGCAGACGACCTACAGACGACCTACAGATGACCTACAGACGACCTACAGACGACCTACAGACCACCTGCAGACGACCTACAGACCACCTGCAGACGACCTACAGACGACCTACAGACGACCTGTAGACGACCTGTAGATGACCTGTAGACGACCTACAGTCGACCTGTAGACGACCTGTAGATGACCTGTAGACGACCTACAGTCGACCTGTAGATGACCTGCAGACCTACAAAATATTATTTATCAAATAAAATGTATTGATCCCTATACACCGATAAGCTGTCACAGATCCACAGAGCTACAGACCTACAGACCTCCTACTGGTTCTGGTTACCTTCTTTAGAAGGAGGTCCAGGCGCTCCTTGGTTCAGGAAAGCATCTTTACTGATAATTCTGACTAAAATCAACCAGACACACAAAACTGTGAGACAGAGTCCAGAGACCAGAGTCCAGAGGCCAGAGGCCAGGCCCTGGAGTCCAGAGTCCAGAATCCAGAGTCTAGAGACCAGAGACCAGGCCCTGGATTCAAGAGACCAGAGTCCAGAGTCCAGAAGCCAGGCCCTGGAGTCAAGAGTCCAGAGTCCAGAGACCAGAGGCCAGGCCCTGGAGTCAAGAGACCAGAGGCCAGGGACCAGTCCAGACCCTGGAGTCCAGAGACCAGAGTCCAGACCCTGGAGTCCAGAGACCAGAGGCCAGACCCTGGAGTCAAGAGACCAGAGACCAGAGTCCAGAGACCAGGCCCTGGAGTCCAGTGACCAGAGTCTAGAGCCCAGAGTCTAGAGTCCAGAGACCGGGCCCTGGAGTCCAGAGACCAGAGCCCAGAGTCCAGAGACCGGGCCCTGGAGTCCAGAGACCAGAGCCCAGAGTCCAGTAGTGGGTCACTTTCTTTGTATTAGGTTTGTGCAGGCATTCTCACCCAGCAAGTCTCCGGAGAAGTTGACGGGAAGGACGATGCCGACAGAGAGGACGCCGACGACGACCAGCAGGCCGATGATGTGACGCTGGAAGGACAGATAGTGAACAGCATCCTCGCCACACTTCTCTCTGATCTCTTCATCCCTGCAGGAGGAAGAGGAGCAGTTCTGATTGGACCAAACACTGAGACCTGAACACGACCACTTTGAACCAGAACCAAGAAGGTTGGTGGACGATGAGCAGATACTCACTTAATTCTGAAGATGGCCGTGAGCCACGAGCAGAAGCCCTGAAACACAAACATTACACACTGTTACACACACATACACACACACACACGATGATGATAATGATGATGATGATGAAGGTGTCCTCACGTTGTCTCTCTGGTCAAAGTCGACGGAGCTGGAGACGGAGGTGAGGCGTTCGTATCGATCCGGTGTCTCAGAGTGCATCGCCGAGGCAACGCTGTGGAGACACACAGGAAGGAGTCAGCTGACTGTTAGCTGTTAGCATGTAGCCGCTGTGGGTTCTTTTGACATCAGGACACCTAGCACAGGGCTAAACACAGCGGGCGCTAACAGGAAGTAGAACATCTTCACCGTCACTAACATCCTCCCTCTTTTAGAAGCAGTTTCTACGGTGACAGACTGATCTGAAGACCTCCACACAAACAGGACGGAGGCTCCACATCCAGTGAGCGTGCTAGCCGATGGCGTGTTGTGGAGTTAGCTAACGAGCTAGCTAGCACGTCACAGGGTTTCCGTCACACTGAGCTACAGACACACACATCCTGTTACCTTTTGACCGGCTCATAGTTATCTCTGTCACGTCTCCGGCTGAATCAACGTTAAGAATGGAAACAGGAAGTGTGTTAGAATCACAGCTGTTAGCATCACAGCTGTTAGCATCACATTTGCCAACAGAGTGATCCAAAGACACCCTTCAAACACTGCGCACACGCACACACACACACATCAGTTATCATGGTGTATGGGGGGTGATTGGTGCCACCTGTCACAGTCAAACAGCAGCAGTGTTGTTGTTGGTTGTTACGGCCCTGTAAACCGCCACAGGCCCCCGGCTCCGGCTGACCTCCACCAGCCTACTACAGCTGAAATTATTAGTTAATTAATGAATTAGTTGATTGACGGCAATCATTCTGATAATTGATTGATCACTTGAGTAATTTGTGAATATTGAAACTGACAACGAAACAAAAGAAACGATTTAATTAAAGCTACAAACACGTGAGCAACAAACATAAACAAAGACATCCAGTCTTCATAAGCCCCGCCCTTTATCTCTCCATGCTACAGTTAACATGTAGCTAACACTTAGCTAACATGTAGCTAACACATACCATATCTAAGTACAGGAAAGGAGGAAGATGACCGAGGTTTGCTCGACTGTGATTGGAGCACACAGGAAAAAGGGGTGGAGCTTATGAAGGGTGGATTAAGTCTTAAAACTAGATTTTGACTTGTGGCCCCTCTACAGGACCGGGGGGGCCCTCTACAGGTCCGGGGGGGCCCTCTACAGGACTGGGGGGGCCCTCTACAGGTCCGGGGGGCCCTCTACAGGACCGGGGGGCCCTCTACAGGACCGGGGGGGCCCTCTACAGGTCCGGGGGGGCCCTCTACAGGACTGGGGGGGCCCTCTACAGGACCGGGGTCACAGGAGGAGGAGCCAACAAAGTTGATGTTATACTTGTAGCTAATGTGTGACACTAATAACCGCCCATACAGAAACACAGACTGAAATGAAGAAGAAGAAGACGTGTTAGTGCACCAATCAGAGAGCAGAATCCTGTTAATGAAACCAGAGGAGGAGGAGAGGAAGAAGATGTTAGCTCACAAAACAAACATGGAGGAAGCAGCCACATACTATTCGCGCTCCTCCGGGTCGCTGAAACGTTTCTTCAGTCTTCAGGATGGAAACAGAAAAAAAAACAGAGCTGCTGAAAGAGAGCACGAGAACACGCCCACACCACAGCGGGCCGCTGTCCTCCCAGCCAATCAAACGACACCTCCGGCTGTGGCTGCAACGAGCTCATTACTGCCCCCAGAGGCCACAGCAGGGGAGGAACCTTCACCCCAACGGACACCAGGGGGCAATATATCTGATATCTGCCCCACGTCTGCCCGATATCTACCCGATATCAGCCCAATATCTGCCCCATATCAGCCCGATATCTGCCCCACGTCTGCCCGATATCTGCCCCATATCAGCCCAATGTCTGCCCCATATCAGCCCGATATCAGCCCCACGTTTGCCCGATATCTACCCGATATCAGCCCAATATCTGCCCGATATCTGCCCCATATCAGCCCGATATCTGCCCCACGTCTGCCCGATATCTGCCCCATGTCTGCCCGATATCTACCCGATATCAGCCCAATGTCTGCCCCATATCAGCCCGATATCAGCCCCATATCAGCCCGATATCTGCCCCATATCAGCCCGATATCTGCCCCACGTCTGCCCGATATCTGCCCCATGTCTGCCCGATATCAGCCCAATGTCTGCCCCATATCAGCCCGATATCTGCCCCATATCAGCCCGATATCAGCCCCATATCAGCCCGATATCTACCCGATATCTACCCGATATCTGCCCCATATCAGCCCCATATCTGCCTGATATCTGCCCCTGTGAAGCTCCAGCTCTGAGCTCAGACATTATAATGGGGTCAGATCAGACAGGAAGTGGGCGTTCCTGTGACTTCCTGTTGGACGGCTCCACCTGACACAAAGGGTGCGGTCGAATAGTCAAATTTGCTTAGGAACCTTCCTAACTCAGTGAAATGAAGTATTAACGTAGCTGCCATGATAAGAGCTGTTCGAATTCTCAAACTGTGAAGGAAAGGAGCTTCAATGCTTCCTTTATTATCTCCTTTAGCATAGGATACACGGAGCATCCTTTAGGAAAGGAAAGGAGGTGATGCCGTCCCAAAATTCCTTGCGGCAGCGACAAAAAAATTGGCGCAGCGTTCAGTCATTCACAACCAGAAAACATGAATGTATTTAAACAGTGTGATGCAGCCTGCAGCAGAGAGAGCGTGTGAATATGAACATACGTGTTTGATCATGAAGTGTGTTGTGTTGTTGACTGTGGAGCTGCGTTCACACACAGAGTAAAAACTGTTTGTAACTGTGACATCCAGCGTCCTGCAGATCATCATGAAGTTACCGTTGCTGATTAATCATATATCTTTGCCATAACTTGCTGATATGTTTCTATATGAGTGGACAGGAGGGTGAGCGACCATACCAGCGTAACAAACACGTCATGTGACTTCTGTGACAGGTGGACAATATTCATTTATTATTTGAATTCTGACGTTGATGATGACGTCACATTTTTCACCGGGTTGTCCACGTTCATATTTCCTGCATGAAACAACACGGTCAGAGCGCACGGGGAGGATCTAGGAAGTATCTCAGATGAGCGTTTTGTAGTCCATCTTCTGGACTTTGTAGTTTTACCACAGATCACGTCAATAACATTCACCGTCACATCATGACGTAGTCTAGTGTAAGAGCAGTCGACTTCTCCTAACTCCTTATCACCTCTCCTTCACATGTTTCCTTATGACCTTGTGACGTTTTCTATCGAGGTCAAGGAAAAGTGGTTAGGAAAAGTGGTTAGGAAAGGACTTAGGAGCTGATTTTCTTGACTATTCGACCGTACCCAAACTTTCTCTCACCTCACACAGGCCGACGCCCACATTGGCTCCACCTGATGACATCAAGTGATGATGACATGAGCAGGAGTTAAAGGTGTGTTTACCTGTCGGCGTCGGTGACCAGCGCCAGGCGGCCGTAGTCCCACGCCACTTTCCTCAGGATGGAGAAGACGAAGAGCAGCACCTGAGGAAGAAGAGAGGAGGACCTCCTGTCAGACCCGCCCGGTGATGTCACAGGCAGCAGCTCCCACAATGCAATGCGTTCCCTTCAGGCTACACAGCCGGGCTCTGGTGTGTGTGTGTGTGTGTCAGCTGAGCTGAGCTGTACTGAGTGCGTGCAGTGGCGACTCACCAGGAAGCACATGAAGTCGAGGGCGAGCACGGTGGGCACGCCTCCGAACGGCAGCCCCTGCAGCACCGTGCTGCGGATGCGAGCCGAGTAGCAGTACGCTTTGGACTCGCTGTGGGCGGAGCAGTTGTCCTGACCGCTGCACGCCTGGCCGCTGCCGCCATAGATCACCATGGTAACGATCAGCACTTTGAGCATGCTCACTGCGGCATCCTGGCAGAGTACCTGAGGGAGACATGATCAACAGGTGAAGTGCACTACATTTCCCAGCATGCCTGAGCTGCAGCAGCAGACGGCCTCCTCCTCTGTGACTGATGATGTCATCGTTACATCATGTCGCTCGCCGCCTGTGGCTGAACACACTGAGCTCATCAGATCAGCTGTTAGCACTTCCTGTTAGCACTTCCTGTTAGCAGTGTGGTGGAGGTTGTCGGTGTGCAGAGAGTTTCTCTGATTCGACATCCAATCAGCCAATCAGCAGCTAGACAACAAGGATGAACTTCCTGTTGCAGCTTGTGTTTGAGTTTGAAATCAGAGAGAGCTTTTATTCTGAAATATCTCGAGACGTCATGATGACCTCATATCCTAACAGCTTCATTCATCTGTCCACTTCCTGTTTTCAGAATAAAAGTCTTCTGACGTGCATTGACCTGATGATGTAACGTGATGCTTCCTGTGCGTCCAGTCCTCCCATCATGCACCTTGTTTGTGATCTAAACGAGCTGGGATCAATTAATGAATCCTCAGATGTGTGTGTGTGTGTGTGTGTGTGTGTGTGTGTGTGTGTGTGTCTGTGTGTGTGTGTGTGTGTGTGTGTGTGTGTCTGTGTGTGTGTGTGTGTGTGTGTGTGTGTCACTGTGTGTGTGTGTGTGTGTGTGTGTGTGTGTGAGTGTGTGTGTGTGTGTGTGTGTGTGTCTGTGTGTGTGTGTGTGTGTGTGTGTGTGTGTGTGTGTGTGTGAGTGTGTGTGTGTGTGTGTCTGTGTGTGTGTGTGTGTGTGTGTGTGTGTGTGTGTGTGTGTCACTGTGTGTGTGTGTGTGTGTGTGTGTGTGTGTGAGTGTGTGTGTGTCACTGTGTGTGTGTGTGTGTGTGTGTGTGTGTGTGTGTGTGTGTCTGTGTGTGTGTGTGTGTGTGTGTGTGTGTGTGTGTGTGTCACTGTGTGTGTGTGTGTGTGTGTGTGTGTGTGAGTGTGTGTGTGTCACTGTGTGTGTGTGTGTGTGTGTCACTGTGTGTGTGTGTGTGTGTGAGTGTGTGTGTGTCACTGTGTGTGTGTGTGTGTGTGTCACTGTGTGTGTGTGTGTGTGTGTGTGTGTGTGTGAGTGTGTGTGTGTCACTGTGTGTGTGTGTGTGTGTGTCACTGTGTGTGTGTGTGTGTGTGTGTGTGTCACTGTGTGTGTGTGTGTGTCTGTGTGTGTGTGTGTGTCTGTGTGTGTGTGTCACTGTGTGTGTGTGTGTGTGTGTGTGTGAGTGTGTGTGTGTGTGTGTGTGTGTGTGTGTGTCACTGTGTGTGTGTGTGTGTGTGTGTGTGTGTGTGTGTGTGTCACTGTGTGTGTGTCTGTGTGTGTGTGTGTGTGTGTGTGTGTGTGTGTCACTGTGTGTGTGTGTGTGTGTGTGTGTGTGTGTGTGTCACTGTGTGTGTGTGTGTGTGTGTGTGTGTGTGTGTGTGTGTGTGTGTCACTGTGTGTGTGTGTGTGTGTGTGTGTGTCTGTGTGTGTGTCACTGTGTGTGTGTGTGTGTGTGTGTGTGTGTGTGTCACTGTGTGTGTGTGTGTGTGTGTGTGTGTGTGCGTCTTGTTCTCTGAACACGATGTAACTGACTTCTTATCAGCTGCCTGCACGCCTCTGAACCTCACGCACACATGATCATGTGTCACCTGATTGGACAGTTTTGGGTGATGTCATCATGTTTAGAAGGTTTTAATTTAAAGGACCAGTTCAGAGGGTTCAAGTCTCTCAACGAGGCGGCTGTGCTGATTGGACCAATGACTTCACGTGGCTCCTCATTGGACGACAGAGTGTCGAATGGACGGATTGTGACCGCCGTTTTTAAGGAGTGCTGTCAAATAACAAAATAAAGAAAATAAAAAGACATAAATAAAATAAAAAAGAAATAAAGTTCTTTGTTCTTCCTGGTGACAGACGGACAATCTGCATACATAACTTCCAGAAGTCAGTGAAGGCAGCACTGCTTTACAGTCCATTGTCAAGTGTCGAATTTCAGAGCTTCGACCACAAATAACTTTCACTGTGAACACTCAGCTCAAGTCTGAATGAGGCGGAAACTCTCCAACACTTCAATTATTGGTTCAATCAATTCATTCACTGCGGTAAAACAGCAAATGATAAAAGATTAATTCATCTATTGATCAAAACAGGCAGGAAGGAGGCGTATAAACGGGATTATTATTATTATTCATCAGTTCCTGATCGATACATCAACAGGCCACAATGTTTGATTATGAAACTTAAACATGTCGCTCATCTGAACAGAAATACAATAATAATAATTCTCACTACAGACACAAAACAACACAAAGAGACAAAACAACACAAAGAGACAAAACAACACAAAGAGACAAAACAACATAGAGAGACACAAAACAACACAAAGAGACAAAACAACACAAAGAGACAAAACAACACAAAGAGACGCGAAAAAACACAAAGAGACATAAACAACACAAAGAGACAAAACAACACAAAGAGACACAAAACAACATAAAGAGACACAAACAACACAAAGAGACACAAAGAGACACAAAGACACACAAAACAACACAAAGACACACAAAACAACACAAAGAGACACAAAGAGACACAAAGACACACAAAACAACACAAAGACACACAAAGACACACAAAACAACACAAAGAGACACAAAACAACACAAAGAGACACAAAGAGACACAAAGACACACAAAACAACACAAAGACACACAAAGACACACAAAACAACACAAAGAGACACAAACAACACAAAGACACACAAAACAACATAAAGAGACACAAAACAACACAAAGAGACACAAAACAACACAAAGACACACAAAACAACACAAAGAGACACAAAACAACATAGAGAGACACAAAACAACATAGAGAGACACAAAACAACACAAAGAGACAAAACAACACAAAGAGACGCGAAACAACACAAAGAGACATAAACAACACAAAGAGACAAAACAACACAAAGACACACAAAACAACACAAAGAGACAAAACAACATAAAGAGACACAAACAACACAAAGAGACAAAACAACACAAAGACACACAAAACAACACAAAGAGACAAAACAACACAAAGAGACACAAAACAACACAAAGAGACATAAACAACACAAAGAGACAAAACAACACTAAGAGACAAAACAACACAAAGAGACACAAAACAACATAAAGAGACACAAACAACACAAAGAGACAAAACAACACAAAGACACACAAAACAACACAAAGAGACAAAACAACACAAAGAGACACAAAACAACACAAAGAGACACAAAGACACACAAAACAACACAAAGAGACATAAAGAGACACAAAGACACACAAAACAACACAAAGACACACAAAACAACACAAAGACACACAAAGACACACAAAACAACACAAAGAGACACAAACAACACAAAGACACACAAAACAACATAAAGAGACACAAAACTACACAAAGAGACACAAACAACACAAAGAGACACAAAACAACACAAAGACACACAAAACAACACAAAGAGACACAAAACAACACAAAGAGACACAAACAACATAAAGACACACAAAGACACACAAAACAACACAAAGACACACAAAGACACACAAAACAACACAAAGAGACACAAACAACACAAAGACACACAAAACAACACAAAGAGACATAAACAACACAAAGACACACAAAGACACACAAAACAACACAAAGACACACAAAGACACACAAAACAACACAAAGAGACACAAACAACACAAAG
>CP136867.1:34145003-34192503 GCA_033000465.1 Sciaenops ocellatus | reverse complement strand
TGAGGTTCACTAACAATAATCAGTCATTGTCTGTCAGACAGGATGTGTGTTCACACATGAAGCGTTCGTTGGTGGTTATTGGTTCATTATTGATTATTGATCATCCTGTGCTGAGGTCACGTCAGTCTGTGGATCAGGCAGCGGCCCTGCTGCACCTGCAGTCCGGCCTCAGCCGACACCACCTGCTCGGCGAGCATCCGCTGCCCGTCCGGACCCAATGTCAAACACAGAGCGACGATACCGGACATTCAGGACCGACACCGACGTTAGAACCGACCACAAACCCGCTTAACTGGGATAAAGGCCGTTTGTCGAGGCGTTAAACGGACTCGGTCTGTCAGAGGTGAAATCACATTATAGGTGCGGACAGACGGACGGACAGCTCGGCGTGTCCTCTGCGCACACGTTATATAAGCCAACACCGCCACCCCCCCACCGAGAAAACACCGGAGCCGCGCGGAGGCTGGATGGATGCTGTCCGGGTGGAACCAGCGCGCCGGAGCCGCTGACAGGCCGCCGGTGAGGCTGCAGCAGCGGCCTGTCAGCGGCTAATCAACCCGCTGAGGAGATCAAACAAAGCCGTCTTATGATAACCCGCAGAATAAAGCTCGTAATAAATAAACCCAATTAGAATAAATCCGGTACCTGACCATCCGAAGCCGATCCTCCTCCTCTGCTCCGTTAAATCAACAAGCTGCACCGCAGAACACGAGCCGTTAAACCCTCACAGATCCACCGCCGCCCCGGCTGCGTCCTGCCGCAGCGCCGCCATCCCAGAAAAAAAGGCTGATTCACGGCCGAGCTCTTTAAAGTGCCGCTGCCGCAGGAGCGTGTCCCTCCGCCGGCCACTGAGTCCGCTGCGTGCCGCTGCTCCCCCGCCGGCTGTCGGTGCTAAAATGGAGGCGGTCTGTCTGTGAATAGAAACAGAGCGGAGCCGCTGCTGCTGTGAGGAGGACGAGGAGGAGGAGGACACACGGCCGCCGACAGAGGGCGCCAAACCGGAGCTCCTGGCACTGTTTCATTTTTCACTGTAAAAACAGATGATGGGAAATATTTTACACATAATAAAAATAATACAAAGAATAAAATTTATAAAAAAATCAACTTTTACACTGTAAATTTAGCTCAGTCTGTTAGCTGCTGTTAGCTAAAGTTAGCTCAGTCTGTTAGCTGCTGTTAGCTAATGTTAGCTCAGTCTGTTAGCTAATGTTAGCTAAAGTTAGCTCAGTCTGTTAGCTGCTGTTAGCTAAAGTTAGCTCAGTCTGTTAGCTGCTGTTAGCTCATGTTAGCTCAGTCTGTTAGCTGCTGTTAGCTCAGTCTGTTAGCTGCTGTTAGCTAAAGTTAGCTCAGTCTGTTAGCTGCTGTTAGCTAATGTTAGCTCAGTCTGTTAGCTAATGTTAGCTAAAGTTAGCTCAGTCTGTTAGCTGCTGTTAGCTGCTGTTAGCTCACTCTGTTAGCTAATGTTAGCTGCTGTTAGCTCAGTCTGTTAGTTGCTGTTAGCTAATGTTAGCTCAGTCTGTTAGCTAATGTTAGCTAAAGTTAGCTCAGTCTGTTAGCTGCTGTTAGCTAATGTTAGCTCAGTCTGTTAGCTAAAGTTAGCCCAGTCTGTTAGCTGCTGTTAGCTAATGTTAGCTCAGTCTGTTAGCTAATGTTAGCTAAAGTTAGCTCAGTCTGTTAGCTGCTGTTAGCTGCTGTTAGCTCACTCTGTTAGCTAATGTTAGCTGCTGTTAGCTCAGTCTGTTAGTTGCTGTTAGCTAATGTTAGCTCAGTCTGTTAGCTAATGTTAGCTAAAGTTAGCTCAGTCTGTTAGCTGCTGTTAGCTAATGTTAGCTCAGTCTGTTAGCTCAGTCTGTTAGCTCAGTCTGTTAGCTGCTGTTAGCTAATGTTAGCTCAGTCTGTTAGCTGCTGTTAGCTGATGTTAGCTCAGTCTGTTAGCTGCTGTTGGGTCAGTCTGTTAGCTCAGTCTGTTAGCTGCTGTTGGGTCAGTCTGTTAGCTGCTGTTAGCTGATGTTAGCTAATGTTAGCTCAGTCTGTTAGCTCAGTCTGTTAGCTGATGTTAGCTCAGTCTGTTAGCTGCTGTTAGCTGATGTTAGCTCAGTCTGTTAGCTGCTGTTAGCTGATGTTAGCTCAGTCTGTTAGCTGATGTTAGCTCAGTCTGTTAGCTGCTGTTAGCTGCTGTTAGCTGATGTTAGCTCAGTCTGTTAGCTGATGTTAGCTCAGTCTGTTAGCTGCTGTTAGCTGCTGTTAGCTAATGTTAGCTCAGTCTGTTAGCTGATGTTGGGTCAGTCTGTTAGCTGCTGTTAGCTGATGTTAGCTGATGTTAGCTCAGTCTGTTAGCTGCTGTTAGCTGCTGTTAGCTAATGTTAGCTCAGTCTGTTAGCTGCTGTTAGCTGATGTTAGCTAATGTTAGCTCAGTCTGTTAGCTCAGTCTGTTAGCTGATGTTAGCTCAGTCTGTTAGCTGCTGTTAGCTGCTGTTAGCTGATGTTAGCTAATGTTAGCTCAGTCTGTTAGCTCAGTCTGTTAGCTGATGTTAGCTCAGTCTGTTAGCTGCTGTTAGCTGATGTTAGCTCAGTCTGTTAGCTGATGTTAGCTGATGTTAGCTAATGTTAGCTCAGTCTGTTAGCTGCTGTTAGCTGATGTTAGCTAATGTTAGCTCAGTCTGTTAGCTGATGTTGGGTCAGTCTGTTAGCTGCTGTTAGCTGATGTTAGCTCAGTCTGTTAGCTGATGTTGGGTCAGTCTGTTAGCTGCTGTTAGCTGATGTTAGCTCAGTCTGTTAGCTGCTGTTAGCTGCTGTTAGCTGATGTTAGCTCAGTCTGTTAGCTGCTGTTAGCTGATGTTAGCTCAGTCTGTTAGCTGCTGTTAGCTGCTGTTAGCTGATGTTAGCTCAGTCTGTTAGCTGCTGTTAGCTGATGTTAGCTAATGTTAGCTCAGTCTGTTAGCTGCTGTTAGCTGATGTTAGCTAATGTTAGCTCAGTCTGTTAGCTGCTGTTAGCTGCTGTTAGCTGATGTTAGCTCAGTCTGTTAGCTGCTGTTAGCTGATGTTAGCTCAGTCTGTTAGCTGCTGTTAGCTGATGTTAGCTCAGTCTGTTAGCTGATGTTAGCTGATGTTAGCTAATGTTAGCTCAGTCTGTTAGCTGATGTTGGGTCAGTCTGTTAGCTGCTGTTAGCTGATGTTAGCTGATGTTAGCTCAGTCTGTTAGCTGCTGTTAGCTGATGTTAGCTCAGTCTGTTAGCTGCTGTTAGCTGCTGTTAGCTGATGTTAGCTCAGTCTGTTAGCTGCTGTTAGCTGATGTTAGCTGATATTAGCTCAGTCTGTTAGCTGATGTTGGGTCAGTCTGTTAGCTGCTGTTAGCTGATGTTAGCTCAGTCTGTTAGCTGCTGTTAGCTGATGTTAGCTGATATTAGCTCAGTCTGTTAGCTGATGTTGGGTCAGTCTGTTAGCTGCTGTTAGCTGATGTTAGCTAATGTTAGCTCAGTCTGTTAGCTGCTGTTAGCTGATGTTAGCTAATGTTAGCTCAGTCTGTTAGCTGCTGTTAGCTGATGTTAGCTAATGTTAGCTCAGTCTGTTAGCTGCTGTTAGCTCAGTCTGTTAGCTGCTGTTAGCTGATGTTAGCTCAGTCTGTTAGCTGCTGTTGGGTCAGTCTGTTAGCTGCTGTTAGCTGATGTTAGCTCAGTCTGTTAGCTGCTGTTGGGTCAGTCTGTTAGCTGCTGTTAGCTGATGTTAGCTCAGTCTGTTAGCTGCTGTTAGCTGCTGTTAGCTGATGTTAGCTCAGTCTGTTAGCTGCTGTTGGGTCAGTGCTGTCTGTGTCCTGTCTGTCTCTGTGCTGGCTTCATTCAGTGTCTCTCCCTGTCCTCTGTCAGCCTGAGTTACCATGGTTACGGGGATCATGATAGTAATAATAATAATAATAGTAAATTGTAAAATGCTAATAAAGATACAATATATTTTCAGTGGGTTGTATTAACACAAATGTAATAAATATGATTAAAAGTTGTGTCATCATATATCTTAATAATAAATTAATATTATTTTTAATTGTGAAAATATTATTCAAATATTTTTCTGCAGAAAGTCACAAAAAGAAATCAGACGCTTTCTTCACTGAGTCTGTACATCCAAACAGAACTGCTAACAGCTAATGCAGCTAACTGCTAATGCAGCTAACACAGCCCTCTTTCAGAATAGACATTTATAAAAGGGTTTAAACGTCAGTTAAACGTTCTTTAAACGTCAGTTAAACGTTCTTTAAACGTCAGTTAAACGTTCTTTAAACGTCAGTTAAGGAAGTGATAATTACTTCTGCTGACCTCTGACCAGCAGATGGCGCCCTGCTCTCTGTAACAACATGACAACAACATGAGGACAGTTCACAGGTCTGCAGATGGAATATTTAAAGTGTTCTGAACACACAGCAATGACATGAGGAGGACCAGGACCAGGACCAGGACCAAGACCAGGACCAGGACCATGACCAGGACCATGATATATTATCAACATATGTTGATAACATATGTTGATAATATATCTTGATAATATATGTTAGTCTCTCCACAGTTCATCATTTCATTTGTCCACATCCTGATTGATAGAAGGTGTGTCCATGCATTAATGTGATCACCCCTCTGCCCTGTAAGAGTCCAAAGTCAATAACAGTGACTGCTGTTGAGACACAGCAAAGTTCTCCAGGTATATTCCAGTATATTCCCAGTATATTCCAGTATATTCCCAGTATATTCCCAGTATATTCCCAGTATATTCCAGTATATTCCAGTATATTCCCAGTATATTCCAGTATATTCCCAGTATATTCCAGTATATTCCAGTATATTCCCAGTAAACATATTCTGGCTCCCAGAGGAACTTCCCTTCCAGCCATGAGACCTATACAATGTAATACACTTCTCCAGAATTGGTGTTTCTTTGAACACTCCCATAAACAATGAATGAACGAGCCTTCTGCTGCTCTGCATTTCACACAAAGGTACACCAGAGTCCATGTGATTCAACCTGCAAGGTGTGAGGTAGGTGTGCATCAGCCGTTTATATTGTAGCAGCTGAAATTTGGTATGAACAGACTGTGAGCCTTGAAACAAGCCCAGTGTCCTCCTTTATGTCAATGATCCATGCCTCCATCTTTCTGGAAGATGACTCTTTGGAATGTGTTACATGAACTCAGAGAAAGTGAAAACTGTCCTCTGCCATCCATGTGGGACAGAGTCAGTTCCTCAGTTTTACATAGTGGAGGTTCAGACAACAATTGTTTATGTGTGGATCAAATAAAATGTTTCAGCTGGAGGTTCATATCATATTTCTCACACAGTTGATTATATGACATCAAGTTGCCTTCTGCATAAAAGTCTGACATTTTTTCAGCACATTTGTTAAACCACATCCTAAATCCACCATCTGCTCGCCCCGGTATAAAACAATACACGCTGGATGTTATGAAATCCATGTCTATTTTTGACAAAGCCATTTTGATCATTACCAACCAGATGAGGAAGATACAGCTGCAGTCTTCTGGCCAAGGCCCTGCAGAGTATTTTAATGTCACACCACATCAAACTAACAGGCCTGAAAGAGGAGCGTTCATCTGGTTTGGTGGTTTCAGAGCTAAAGTTATTAAAGTCCCAAAGATGGAGGGAGGATTCCTTATGCCACATTTTTCTGCTTGATCGTAGTCAGACTGTTTTAGCCACATCAAACGTTTTCTATGTTATCCTTGACTCTCATGATTTGTAAGTCCTTTGCTTTCTGCTGACTGCAATTATTCTACAATTCCTGTTCCAACAATCTAATTTGGTTTTCAACTGTTTCCATTTCCACACGCTGTTGTTTGGCTTTAGATTACTTAAAGTTAATAATTTCCCCTCTGATATACGCTTTGAATGCCTCCCATCTAACACAGTCTGATCAAGACTGATTTCAAAATAATTGTTCATGCGTTCCTCAGCAGATTTTATAAGCTCTGCGTCCTGCAGTAACTCAGAGGGAAATCTCTTAGGGTTCAGAATAAATGTATCTATATGTAGGTTTAATGATACAGCTGCATGATCACTAATGACAATGCTATCATACCAGCATTCTTTCATTTTTGAAAGAAGTCCAAATGAGACCAAAAAATAGTCAATTAATGAGTGAGTGCCACGCGTACTGGAATAACAGAATAACAGGAGTATTCAGCTCTATCTGGGTGCAGTTCAAATCTTCACAGGACTGCAACAATATTTTCCTTGTCTGTATATGAGTAGAGCCGAGGTTAGTAGAGCACTGAAGTTAAAATCCCCACGACAATGTTCATACCTTACAGAGTGAGGAAGAGATTCTGAAGACACGTTGGACTGTCGTCATTTGGACCATAGATGCAAACCAGATGGATAAGTTACCCTGAATAATGATATACCTACCATACTGATCACAAATAACATTAGAGGCTTGGAACGGTGAAGATTTATGTATAAGTATGAGCACAGCTCAGCATGATTACTGTATGGAGCACACTAAACCTGAGCTGGCCATCTTTTTTGCAATCTGTCAGTTTCTGCTGCCCTTAAATGAATCTCCTGCAAGAAAACTATTTGGGACTGAAGACTCTGATTCTGTTTAAAAAATTCTGTTGCTTTAGTTTGGATATTTCTCTCAGCCCCCTAACATTCCAGCTGGTGACTTTTATTTTACACATATTGGCGTTTTAATCTCGTGAATAAGATGCAGTTCTGTGCCAACAGATCAAATAAGTAAAGAAGACTCTGCTGGTTGGAGCCTTGATGACGTACAAACAAACATATACTCTAGTGTTTTAAAACCTGAACACTGAACATTGTTCCCGTTGTTCCATCTTCCACTAAATAAATGAGATTTACATGAGGAGCAGTTAGTTAGTCTACGTGGGTCTTTGAGCCCGTCACCAGCCGTGCACCACGCTTACAACAATCAGAACTATCATTTTCCCCGGATATACAAAAAGGGACGAATTTGTCTATATAACAAATAATAAAATAATAATAAATTGAAATTAAATTTACCCCCCTACCTCCTCCTTTTTCCAGACATCATTTTAAACTAAATGAACTTCAATAACAAAGAATAATAATGATAATGACTCATCAACGTTAAGCTCACAAAATGGGGAGGGGGAGCTCAATAAGACCATGTTCACACTCCGTACAGTTGTTCATTATAAGTGCAGTAAACTTATATCTTCATTAGGAACCACACAAATTTAAGTGTGCCAGGTCATTTATAACACCCGCATTGCCAGTCCCGTTAGTCCATCTTACTGTTACTGTAACTCTTAGTGGTGTTCTGTCATCAGAGGCTGACTGTGAAGAACAGAGTTCATCCTTTAGGTTGAATTTCACGGTGAAGAAAAGAGGAACACCTTTCCGTCATGCACCACTCTCATCTTATACGAGTTCAGCTGGAATCCTCGAAACGTTCCCGTCTCGTCGAACAGCTTTCTGGCTGTGTTGAACTCACTCTGTCCTGTACCAGAGTGAGTTTAGCTCCATCGTGTAGGATATTCTTCTGTGATGAAAGACGACAAACAGTCTCTTTAAGAATGGCTCTGTGCTGGTTAGGCTTTGCCATGCACCCGCTCCAATACCGGGGTCTGGTCCGCGCTGAGCCCCAGCCACTTCGGTAACATTTCCCGGATAAAATCCAGCAATGGTTGTGTACCCTCTCTGAGACCAAACATACGCAGGTTCTTCCTCCTGCTTCAGTTCTCCAAGTCGTCAGTCTTCATCTCCAAATGTGTCAGCCATTTTACAGTTGAAGCTAACTCCACCCGTACACTCTCAAGTTCCTCCTCTGCCGCCATCACTCGGCAACGCCACAGACAGCTTGGACTGGACAGCAAACATGGACTCTGTCCACAGAAAGGACAGAGCCGTCTGTACTTCCTGTGAAGGCTGGGGTCCTTCAACATCTGCAACAAACTGCTGCAGATGTTTGACCGGACAGACTGGTGAGGAGAGCTGGACTCTCTGGTGACAGAGACAGAGAGAAGGACCGTGGACAAACTGCTGTCCATACTGGACAACACCCACCACCCTCTGCACAACACCTTCACCAGGCAGAGGACAGACTGTCCATGTCCTGCTCCACCAACAGACTGAAGGACTCGTTCATCCCCCTGAACATCAGACTGTACGACAGCTCTCAGTGATGGCAGGAGACACAACAGACAAATCTGAACCCTCTTTGCACTTCCTGGACTCTCTGTCATTGCTGACTACATTTCTCTGCTCCACGCTGTGACTGTCACTCATCTGTTTACAGCCTCATTTAACTGCACACAGCCCTTTATCCCATCTGTAGTTCTCTCTCATATTTTAATAAAACATTTTTATTTCTACGGTCACTTTATATTTTTTACATAGTTTATGTACAGATGTTTAGCACAGGTTAACTTCTTAACAGTTATATATTTATTTTCTATGCAAATGTTTAATTCCTCTGTACATATTTAAATTTAGATTTATAGGTTAATTTTAACGTACGTATACTGTGTTAGAGGTTCATTCTAATGTATGTTTGCATGCTGCTAATACATGCTTGACTTTCCTTCGGGATCAATAAAGTGTCTGTCTGTCTTAAAGACTGGTCAGTAAGTTTGCTCTTACATTAATCTTTACTGTGTGGCCAGTTCTGTGGACACACCAACTCAATGTGAAGGTTTTTGAATAAGATACCAAATAATTACATCTGTGTGAAATGTCATATGATGTTCATATATTTTTGGCCATACATTGTATGTCTATAACTGATAATATACAATCTTGTCTTATAAATGAAGATTTAATATGTTATGTTTCTCATATTTACACATTTAAAGCAACATATGACTAACTCAGATTATTTTAGAAACCAACCTGTGTTCAAACAGACGCAAGAATTCTGTCTTCATTAAGAACATTTCAGTAGAATACAGTCTCTGGTCAGATGTTGAAGGCTATGTTGTCGATGAATAATATGTAAATAAAATGAAGCAAATATATGAGTTCATTTACATAATAAAGCACAGATCACAGAGTAACAGAGCCAGGTGTGGTCACAGAGTAACAGGTGTGGTCACAGAGTAACAGAGCCAGGTGTGGTCACAGTGTAACAGGTGTGGTCACAGAGTAACAGGTGTGGTCACAGAGTAACAGAGCCAGGTGTGGTCACAGTGTAACAGGTGTGGTCACAGAGTAACAGGTGTGATCACAGAGTAACAGGTGTGGTCACAGAGTAACAGGTGTGGTCACAGAGTAACAGAGCCAGGTGTGGTCACAGAGTAACAGGTGTGGTCACAGAGTAACAGGTGTGGTCACAGAGTAACAGAGCCAGGTGTGGTCACAGAGTAACAGGTGTGGTCACAGAGTAACAGAGCCAGGTGTGGTCACAGAGTAACAGGTGTGGTCACAGAGTAACAGAGCCAGGTGTGGTCACAGAGTAACAGGTGTGGTCACAGAGTAACAGGTGTGGTCACAGAGTTATTTTATTATGAACTTTAAGCGTGCTCATAGTGAGCTGCTGTAGTTCTCTGTCTTTCATTCAGTTTGTCACAATGTCACGTGTTTGAATCCCTTAAAAATGTTTTTTATTCAAAAGGCTGAATATTTCTTCTGACACGTTTACTGAAGCAGGCTCCACAGACGCATT
Source organism: Sciaenops ocellatus (assembly GCA_033000465.1). NCBI lineage: Eukaryota > Metazoa > Chordata > Actinopteri > Sciaenidae > Sciaenops > Sciaenops ocellatus. Next base: position 34,182,852 of record CP136867.1, on the reverse strand, counting down.
TAGAGACAACATGTCATTAGAGATGAACAGGAAGGTCTTTAAATCTTTAAAATGGGTCCAAATGCTGCTTCTTTTTCTTTTTCTCTATATACTATTATTATATACTATTATTATTATATACTGCTATTATTATTATTATATACTATTATTATATACTGCTATTATTATTATTATATACTATTATTATATACTGCTATTATTATTATTATTATTATTATTATATACTATATATACTGTAGTATTATTATATACTGTCATTATACTGTTATTAACAATAACATTACCATCATATCATCAGTACTATTACCATCTTCTTGCCTCTGCACCTTATCTACCTGTTTATCTGTTTTTAAGTGTCCTTGTCCCATTCTGTGTTTTATTTTTATTTTTTCTACCTCAGTATTTTATTCTATTGTATTTTTATTGTATTCAAATACACTGGACTGCTATGACGACCTAATTTCCCCTCGGGGATGAATAAAGTATCTATCTATCTATCTATCTATCTATCTATCTATCTATCTATCTTTCTCTCTGTCTGTCTGTCTGTCTCTCTCTGTCTGTCTGTCTGTCTGTCTCTCTGTCTGTCTGTCTGTCTCTCTGTCTGTCTGTCTCTCTCTGTCTGTCTGTCTTTTTCTACTGTCACTCAGCGGCTCTCGTGCCTGGGCCGGCTCTCGTTCGACTCATCAGTAGCTGACACAGGTAAGACTGTCAGGACGAGTCCGGTCTGTGTTTGACGCTGTGACGTTAACAGGTAAGAAACTAAACAAAGAGACAGCTCCGTCCTTTTTCCTGTTTTCAACATCTGTAGTATCTACGACAACCACAGACACATCTGGCTGACGTGGCCGCATCAGCACGGCATGACGTCACGTCTCAGGCATATCCTATGTGATTCGTTATCTCGAAATCTAACGGAGGAAACAAAATATATGAACACATGACAGGGCTTCCGTGATCGTAAAGCGTTACGTACTTCTCCCGACCCGGCGCCCAAAGTTACAGACACACAGCTGGTCAGAGTTAACAGACGTCAGTTTATCAGAGGAACTTCCACCGTGTGGATTTAAAGGAACCTGCTGAGCCTGTTTCTGTGATAACACGCTGACAGACTGACAGACTGCAGCTCAGCATCATAAAGTAACTTCCTCTTCCTCCTTCAGTCGCTCTGCTGCTTCAGACAGGGACACACTTTACGGCCATACCACACTCAGCGCGCCCGATCTCGGAAGCAAAGCCTGGTTAGTACTTGGATGGAAGACTGCCTAGGTGCTGTAGGCTTGGAGACAAACAGAGGATCGGCGGTTCGATCCCCGGTTCGATCCCCTCCAGTCAGTGAATGATTATCTCCTGATGAGCAGTTGGCACCTTGCATGGCAGCCAATGGCATCAGTGTGTGAATGAAGATATGAATGAGGTGAATGAGATATGTACTGTAAAAGTGCTTTGAGTGGTCGGAAGACTAGAAAGGCGATATGTAAGTACAGTTCATTTACCATTCCACTCTACACACTGCAAACTAAAGACAAACTGACTGTTATCAGACCGAGACCTCAGTCACCAAGACTGAAAACACCACAAACTGTCTAAAATCTGGACGTAGTCTCCGTGACGTCCCCGCAGACTGTCTAAAACCTGGACGTAGTCTCCGTGACGTCTCAGGTAGCGGTTGCAGCTGTGAGACACAAGTCTTCTTATTTGTCGTACAGGGCGAAGTGGACTGATGGAGTGCCGGAGCACAGCTGTTTCTTACCTGAGCTGGATTCTGATTTGTGGGGGCGTGGCCTACCTGCTGCACCAGAAGCGGAACCACACGCGTTACGGTCGCTACGTGACGGCGGATTGTCGCTGCTGTTCGCCCAGACTGGGCTGGTTCCTGCAGGAGCTACCGGCCTTCCTGCTGCCGCTGCTGCTGCTGCTGTTCACCGAGGAGTCGAGCGGACAGCGGACCAGGAGGACCGTGCTGCTCTGCACCTTCATGCTGCACTACTTCTACAGGTCAGAGGTCACGTCCACAGTCCAATACACACATGATGAGAGGAAAGGTTGACTCCTTATTAGTCGTTAGCTAGTTAGCTAGCTCCAGAAAGCATTACATTACATTACATTTAGTCATTTAGCAGACGCTTTTATCCAAAGCGACTTACAGAAAAGGGAACAATCAAGGTATAGTGCGATAAGAAGCGTTAGTGCAGTAATAAGTGCTATGACAATTCTTTAAGGTGTAGATTTGTCGAGTGCTAGGAGAGAAGGTCCTCTCTGAAGAGCTGGGTCTTCAGGAGTTTTTTAAAGGTAGAGAGGGACGCCCCTGCTCTGGTAGGGACTGGTAGTGCGTTCCACCAGCGGGGAACAACAGACGAGAAGAGTTTGGATTGCCTTGAGCGAATGGGTGGCAGAGCCAGGCGTCGTTCATTGGAGGAGCACAAGGATCGTGAGGTAGCATATACATGTATGAGGGCATTCAAGTAGGTAGGTGCAGTACCGGAGACAACTTTGTAGGCGAGCATTAGAGATTTGAATTTAATGTGGGCTGCAACAGGTAGCCAGTGGAGCTCGATGAGCAGCGGGGTGACATGTGACCTTTTGGGTTGGTTGTAGACCAGGCGCGCCGCCGCGTTCTGGATCATCTGAAAAGGTTTCACTGAGCAGGCTGGCAGGCCCGTCAGGAGGGCATTACAGTAATCTAGTCTTGAGATAACGATAGCTTGTGTCAGGAGTTGAGTAGCATGTTGAGTTAAGTAAGGTCTGATTCTCCTGATGTTGTAAAGTGCAAAACGGCATGACCGGGCGGCTGAGGCCCCATGACTGGAAAAGGTTAGTTGGTCATCAATCATAACCCCTAAGTCTCTCACCACCCTGGTGGGGGCGAGACATAGGGAATCAGTTTTGATGTTGATGTCGTGGTGTATTGTAGGTTTGGCTGGGAGGACCAGCAGTTCAGTGTTAGAGAGGTTCAGCTGGAGGTGATGTGCCTTCATCCATGTGGCAATGTCTGAGAGGCAATCAGAGACCCGTGCAGGGATCGAGGGGTCATCAGGAGGAAATGACAGATAGAGCTGAGTGTCATCTGCATAGCAGTGATAGGAAAAGCCATGTGAGCGGATCATCGGACCCAGGGAGGTGGTGTAGATAGCAAATAGCAGGGGCCCCAGCACTGAGCCCTGGGGGACCCCTGTGGTGAGGTGATGCGAAGTGGACAACTGTCCAAGCCAGGATACACTGAATGAGCGTCCTGTCAGGTAGGATTCAAACCAGGAAAGAGCCAAGCCAGAGATGCCCATGTTTGAGAGAGTAGAGAGTAGGAAGCGATGGTTAACTGTGTCAAAGGCAGCTGATAAGTCGAGTAGAATGAGGACAGAGGACTTTGCTGCTGCTCTTGCTTCTTTTAAGGCTTCTGTTACAGATAGCAGAGCAGTTTCAGTCGAGTGACCGCTCTTGAAACCAGATTGATTTGGATCAAGAAGATCGTTCTGTAGGAGGAATTCTGAGAGTTGTTTAGCGACCGCCCGTTCTATAGTTTTGGATAAGAATGGAAAAAGCGAGACAGGATGATAGTTCTCGACCTGGGCAGGGTTGAGAGAGGCTTTCTTGAGTAGAGGTGTTACCAGAGCCACTTTGAATGCGGTGGGAAAGGTGCCGGAGGTCAGTGACTCATTTATCACATGTGTGATAGCTGGAGTGATGGTTGGGCTAATTGATTGAAGTAGGTTTGTTGGTGTAGGGTCCAACGAGCATGTAGTAGGACGGCTACATGTCAGCAGTTTGGATACCTCACTCACAGAGAGGGGTGTAAAGCCAGAAAATGAAGTGCTAGCAACTGTGCTAGGTTGCGGATGAAGAGAGAGCTGGTCAGAGAATTGGCTGCTGATTGCTGCCACTTTGCCTGTAAAGAATGATGCAAATGTATTGGCGGTAAGGCTGGTAGGAGGAGGAGGAGGCGGAGGGTTGAGTAGTGATTTGAAGGTGGAGAAAAGTTTCCGGGTGTCAGTGACACTGTTGACTTTATCGTTGTAAAAAGCAGTCTTTGCAGCAGTGACGCTGGTTGAGAAGGAGGATAAGAGTGTCTGGTAGCTTTTGAGGTCATCGGCTAGTTTGGATTTAAGCCATTTTCTTTCAGCAGCTCTGAGTTTGGTGCGCTGTGATCGGAGGCAGAAACATTGTTAAAGGAAACATAAGTTGGCAAACTGCCCTTGTTGCAACAACTCCAACAGCTGCACAGTGATCTTTGGATCCATGTGTGTCATGGCACTCTCATGGCGTCGCTCTACGGCTCCGTCTCATGATGTTGCTTCCTTCCCAACAGCTAACTGAAGGAATGTGAAGCTCATGAATGCGCGCCTTGTTTTTCTTGAAATGAGGTCACAAACCGCTGACTCAGTCTGACTGTGACCCGGTCCAAATCCAATAAACCGATCAGATACTCACAAACAGTTCACGTTCACGAGACGTAGCCGGTGGACAGAGAATCATCACAGATAACAGGAAGTCTAACCACGGCCTGCAACCAGCTCGAAAACTTCATCACAGGAGACATGAAACAGGGACTTGTCATGATATTGATTGGCGTTTACAGCAGCCAATAGCAAGTGTGCGTTACACCGCCACTGCTATGCTTTGCAGCTAGCTGCACCGGGTAGCACGGCTTGGCTCCTGGTTTTGAGGCATTGTTACGTTGAAAATTTTATTAGCTACCAACTGAATCAGAAAACACAGGAAGATATAAGGAGGTGGAATTTAATTCCAATTTTGAGTTTTGGGTCACTGAATCAGTAAAAATGAACATTTTACCTTGAATACTGTTTCACACTCTTCCAGTTGAAATTGATAAACAGTTTAATGAATGGGACAAGCTACTATCAAGATTTATTTCGCAGGGGAGAAAACCGAGGATAAAATTTCAAACTCTCCAGTTAGCGAAGGATGGGACTTTCATGTTTAAAAGATTATTATATTTCAGCCCAATTGAGGATTTTGTTTTGTTGGTGCAACTCCGACTATCAGGCGAGATGGAAAGAAACTGAGGAAAGAATGTCAGGGGAAATTCCTATTCAGGCAAGGTTAGGAGATAATCATGGAAACAAGCAATAAATGCATCAACTTAAGTCTGAAAACTTGGCTAGGTGTTGTTGGTAAAAGTGGCCTACTTGAAGAGATAAAGATCCTGGGATGGTGTTCGTATGACCGCGACTTTATTCCAAGTAAATTAGATATTAGCTATAATGGGCTCTTCATATTGCACCTTTTTCAGTCAGAGGTCAGTGAACAGCTTTGAGGTATTGAAGAGACAACATGGTTTAAACAATAGTGACTTCTTTAGATTTCTTCAGGTACGTCATCATATTAATGGTTCTATTCCTGAAAGGCAAAAAGTGTCTGAGGATGAATTATTAAATGTTCTTATCAGTGCCTATGAGGTTGACTCAGGGCTTAGAATAATCTCGAGACTTTACAAGGCACTTCAAGGAATCAAGACAACTAGTAGCACCTACATTAAACAAAAATGGGAAAGGGAGACTAACAGCTGTATTACAGAGGAAATCTGGACAAAATATTGTGAATTCCAATGGAAGATTTCAAACTCGACCTCTTGGAGAGTGTTTGGCTGGAAGAATCTCAGCAGATATTTTATTCCACCTGTTCAGCAGGCTCATCACTCAGGTTCCTCCAGCTGCTGGAGAACATGCGGCTGTCAGGAAGTCCAGTCGTAAAAGATCTACACAGAATTAGTGACAATATTTGGGATGAACTTCTCTTTGGGTTTCTACATTCAACATCTGCTAATATTAAAAGAAAATACCTGTTTGGTTTACTGAGTGTAGCAGCTAGAAAAGCAATTACAAAGAAATGGCTTAAGCCAAACAGCCCATCTATAGAGGACTGGTATGATATTATTTATGAGATCTTTGTGATGGAAAGAATCACCTTCTCTGTGAGGCTACAGAAAACTACATTTGAGGAAATTTGGGGAAAATGGAAAAGGTATATTTCTCCTAAACGCCCTTCTTTTGTTTAATTCTTTGTCATTTTTTTTTCTTAATATTTTCTTCTTGTGTAAATGTGAAACACTCCATGTTCTGTTAATATTTGTATATTTCATATAAAAACTGTAAAGTGGGATCACTATAACTTTAATAAGCGATGAAAACTTTGTAAAGTGATATGTGATTCTGAATAAAGACAAAATATATATAAAAAAAGAAAACTTTATTAGCTAACTAGCTAACCATGTTTGTAACTGGCGTCTCTGTTCTTTAGGAGCGTCATCTACGCCTTCCTGACCCGAGGACGACCCGTCCCGCTGCACATCGTCTTCTTCGCCACCATCTTCTGCTCGCTCAACGGCTTCCTGCAGGGCCACCACCTGCTGCACTGTGCCCGCTTCGAGGACATGCAGCTGACGGACCCTCGCACGGCTGCAGGTGAGTCGTGACAGGAAACACGATCGGAACTGTTTACTAAAATACTGCAGCACCCATGAGCCTCAGCAGCCGTCGAGCAGGTTCTCTGATCTCTGATCAGAGACGCCGTGGCGCCGCCGGCCTCGCGTGCATACAGAGTGTAACATGAACCACGCCTGACACGCTGGCTGGCAGCGATTTTAGATATTCCTTTGTTTACTTTTTGTGTTTGCATTGCATTGTGGGAGAACAGTACACAGTCAAAACCTGCTGAGCCACTATCTGTGCCAAGGTATCATGAAGACTTCTGGGAAATATCTCATGTTTGCATAAGACATCGTGATGTCATCATTAAGTCTTCATACTCTTAGAATGACATCATCACAAAGACTCTTAAACTCAGAATAAATAAATAAATAAATAAATAAATATGAGTTCTGAGTTCATCGGACCAAAGAAGAAAGTGTTATTAACCACCCAGCCAAATTTGAATGATTCAAAATATCAACAAGTTTATGAAATCAGGTGTCAAAATCAGGTAAAAATTAATTCTCAGCTCCAGGACTGTGGGGGCGTGGCTTCAGCACATGGGGGTGTGTCCTCTGAACGTGCTGAAGCCACACCCACTCGAGGGAGTGGCTGAGCGGCCATTTTAAAGCGACTGAAATGTGTCAGATGAGTTCAGAAAATGACATGACTAACTCTAAGATGAATTCATCTCTATCTCTCTGCTCAGGGTGGCCTCAGTGTGTCATCGAGCCATCCTTTAAGGACCGCCCACAAAATCCTGACCTCTGACCTCTGTCTGTCTGCAGGTCTTGTTCTGTTTGTGGTCGGGATTAGCATCAACATCCACAGTGATCACATCCTGCGCAGTTTGAGGAAACCTGGAGAGACCGTCTACAGGATCCCCCACGGTACCACACCAGAACCTGATCCAAACCAGAACCTGATCCACACCACATCCTGATCCACACCAGAACCTGATCCACACCACATCCTGATCCACACCAGATCCTGATCCAAACCAGAACCTGATCCACACCACATCCTGATCCACACCAGAACCTGATCCACACCACATCTTGATCCACACCAGAACCTGATCCACACCACATCCTGATCCACACCAGAACCTGATCCACACCAGAACCTGATCCAAACCAGAACCTGATCCACACCACATCCTGATCCACACCAGAACCTGATCCACACCACATCCTGATCCACACCAGAACCTGATCCACACCACATCTTGATCCACACCAGAACCTGATCCACACCACATCTTGATCCACACCAGAACCTGATCCACACCAGAACCTGATCCACACCAGAACCTTCAGGTGTATAATTGATGACGGTGGTCTTTGTTTTTCAGGAGGAATGTTTGAGTTCGTCTCTGGAGCGAACTTCTTCGGGGAGATCGTGGAGTGGTGTGGTTACGCTGTAGCTACCTGGTCTTTACCCACCTTCGCCTTCGCCTTCTTCACCATCTGCTCCATCGGGCCCAGAGCCTGCCACCACCACAGGTACCTCTACAGTCTGATTGGTTAGCATCACAGGTACCTCTACAGTCTGATTGGTTAGCATCACAGGTACCTCTACAGTCTAATTGGTTACCATGGCTTCAGTCTGTCCTTCCTGTGTGTCTTGCAGAGACTACCAGCAGAGGTTTGAGGACTACCCTCACTCCAGGAAAGCTCTCATTCCTTTCATACTGTGACCATGAAGGTGTCTGCTGCATTAGCATTATCTATGATAGCTGACATGACCTCTAATGACTTTAACATCTAACATTACCTCTGAAAGCTAACATTAGCTCTGATGGCTAACATTAGCTCTGATAGTTAACATTATTTCTGATGGCTAGCATTAGCTCTGATGGCTAACATTAGCTCTGATGGCTAACATTAGCTCTGATTGTTAACATTATTTCTGATGGCTAGCATTAGCTCTGATGGCTAACATTAACTCTGATTGCTAACATTATTTCTGATGGCTAACATTATTTCTGATGGCTAGCATTAGCTCTGATGGCTAACATTAGCTCTGATGGCTAACATTAGCTCTGATCGTTAACATTATTTCTGATGGCTAGCATTAGCTCTGATGGCTAACATTAACTCTGATTGCTAACATTATTTCTGATGGCTAACATTAGCTCTGATGGCTAGCATTAGCTCTGATGGCTAACATTAGCTCTGATGGCTAACATTAGCTCTGATAGTTAACATTATTTCTGATGGCTAGCATTAGCTCTGATGGCTAACATTAACTCTGATTGCTAACATTATTTCTGATGGCTAACATTAGCTCTGATGGCTAACATTAACTCTGATTGCTAACATTATTTCTGATGGCTAACATTAGCTCTGATGGCTAGCATTAGCTCTGATGGCTAGCATTAGCTCATGTTACCTGTATCGAGGCCAACAGACGTCTAGAGATGTCAAACTCGGATCCTTTTAGGGATTCGAATCTTTCTGAGTCACTAATCAGATCCGGATCTTACGAGTCATTTGAGTCATTTGAGTCATTTGAGTCATTTGAGTCATTTGTCCATAAGCAGATAAAATCTACCAGTGAAACACAGCCCGCCTGTCTTAGACTATAAATAGGCTGAATACATTTAAATGTGAGCGCTGTTATACGAGGAGGGCAGTCTGTGTTTGTGCTTTTGAAATTTTGATGCAGGAAATAAAACTTTACATTTTCATCTCATTAAAAATTCTCTAACATTAATTATGAGGCTGTAAGTTCACAATGTTTTTATTGAGCTGCATTATAACTGACACAAATACAGTATGATATTCTCATAACTCACAGTCAGCATCACTCATTCAACTGTAAATACAGTAAAATAGAAATGTGGAAATATCACTCCATAATTATTGATGACAGATTATAACACATCATGCTGCAAATAAAATGCTCCTCTCAGTGTTTAGGCTGTATTAGCCTCTAAAGTTTGTTAACACTTAACTGTGTTAAATCAAGTGCAGCGAATAAGAACATCATTAATAACGACATAACGCTGCAGTTAAAATTACATTAATTACGTTACGTCCCTCTCACATTGTTTTAGCCTCAAAGCTATGTTAGCCTCAGCTGCATAAACCGAGTGTGTTTTAAATAAAGTTTCTATCATCTTGTTTGTTTTAAATAAAGTTTCTATCATCTTGTTTGTTTTAAATAAAGTTTCTACCATCTTGTTTGTTTTAAATAAAGTTTCTACCATCTTGTTTGTTTTAAATAAAGTTTCTACCATCTTGTTTGTTTTAAATAAAGTTTCTATCATCTTGTTTGTTTTAAATAAAGTTTCTACCATCTTGTTTGTTTTAAATAAAGTTTCTACCTTGTTTGTTTTAAATAAAGTTTCTACCTTGTTTGTTTTAAATAAAGTTTCTACCATCTTGTTTGTTTTAAATAAAGTTTCTACCATCTTGTTTGTTTTAAATAAAGTTTCTACCATCTTGTTTGTTTTAAATAAAGTTTCTACCATCTTGTTTGTTTTAAATAAAGTTTCTACCATCTTGTTTGTTTTAAATAAAGTTTCTATCTTGTTTGTTTTAAATAAAGTTTCTATCATCTTGTTTGTTTTAAATAAAGTTTCTATCTTGTTTGTTTTAAATAAAGTTTCTATCATCTTGTTTGTTTTAAATAAAGTTTCTATCGTCTTGTTTATTGCTGTATTTATCTTCTTACATTTGACTGGAGGAAGTCTTTTTGATGACACGACTCTGTGAAGTCCATCCGAGTCTGAATCTGCCTCGTTTCTCTGTATGGAGGAAAAGATCCAGTCGACTCGGTTGAATCCGTGAATCCGGGTCTGCTGGATCGATCCGCGGGTCTCCTGAGTCTCCTGAGCAGCGGCGGCTCCTGACAAATTTCTCAGGGGGGGCAACTGTTGCAATGATGGCTAAGATGACCTGTTCAGTGGGTAAAATAATAATCAATAAAAGTCAGATGTGTTACAGTGTTACATTGTTTGATTTGGTTTTCATGTTCAAACACTAGATGGCGACACCAGACATGAACTGAACAGACCGTACAGTATTTTTGTGTAGCTACATCAAGTTAAATGTCTCAAATACAATAAATTTGGTTCCACAATAAAACACTTCCACCGTGGCCATCAGCAGATACACTGTCATCTACTAGTTTGCCCATGAAATCACTGTTAGCACAGTCTACAATTTATCATGGATAAACCACAGCGATAATCAAATCACACTGTCATCAAAACTGTAGTTAACCCTCTGGAAGCCTTCAGCTCGTTTTTACTTCTTTAACTTTGGGCTTATAAACAATATTTAATATATGGCACACCGTGTGTCATAGGCATCCATGTAATGTGCTTATAAAGGAACACTGAAGAATTTCAAAAACGAAAAGTATTTTTGTCATTTTTTACTCAGAATCACGCCTCAAACAGTACAAGTGAAGAGTTTTTGATAAAACAATGCCCTTCAATACAAAAGGTCCCATGTGTTCCTGCCTCATTTTCCTCAGACATGTCACTTAGCACAGCTCAGACGGTCCAGAGAGTTGAGGGGAACCTGTCAGTCAATATTTAAAGTATTTCTGAAGTTATTCTGTCACTCTGCTCTGTGTGCTCCTGCACGCTGTCGTCCCGCCCCCACAAGACCACAGAGTCCTTTGATTGGCTAGAACACGTCATAGATACCCTCCACTGATTGGTTGAAAAAGAAACTAGTCTGCCTAGTAACGTTTGTCCATTCGTCGTATCTATTTTTCGATTGGCCTTTCACGCGGTGGCGTAGAACAAGGAAGTGTCGGACAGACAAACGGGAACACGTGGCCTCCTGAGGACAGAGTAATGAATTATCTGTGGGAGGATGGGCCTTATTGACATCTGGAGGCACAGAAACCCAAAACAAAAAATGTATGCTTGGAGTAATAAGAACAGATCTCAACAGTCTCGCATAGATTACTGGCTGATCTCCTCAGTAATAGACAGATCATCAGGCTGTCACAATTAATGTTAATATGGCAGCAGCTAGATATAACCCTAAGGGAGATTAGTGGAAATTGAATAGAACACTATTACAAAAACAGCAATTTAAAAATGAAGTCCAAAAATTATTGGAAGATATTGGAAGCAAGCTAATTCACTAAATAGATGGGGGAACTATTGGGAACTAATGAAATACGATATTAGAAAGATAGCTATAACATTTGGGGGAAAAATGCTAAAGCAAGCAGAGAGAGAGAACATAATAATTACAAATATAATAAGACTATCAGAGAAATGAAGCCTGTCTGGAGAAGAACTAAATGAATTGTCAGCTCTACAACTTGAACTGGACAGAATATATGAGGAAGAGGAGCCTTTGTCAGCTCTCGAAGGAAGTGGCTAGAACAAGGCGAGTACACCAGATATTTTTTTAACCTGGAAAAAAGGAACTTTGAGACATCATCTCTTCGTAAACTTAACATTAATAACCAAGTATGTGAGGATGAAAAATATATTTCCCAGTATGTAGCTGATTTCTACCAGAAATTATTGAAAATGAAGGAAACATTGATTTATTTCTGCAAGATATTAAGAAGCATATTAAAGGCACTGATGACGGCTTTAAAACTGTGTGTGACTGAAGGGTTAGCTTCACAGAGGTACAAAAATGTATTGGCTCTCTGAAGGACAACAAATCTCCGGGTAGCGATGGGTTGATTTGTGAATTTTATGAAGAATTTAGTGGAATATTAGCCCCATTTTTAGTTGCTGTTTTTGAAGAAGCTATAGAAAAAGAACAACTTCCGCCAACTCTCTGTCAAGGTCTTATTAAATTGATTCCTAAACCAAAAAAAGACAAGCTGAGCATCGAGAATTGGAGACATATTAGTCTGTTGAATAACGACGCCAAAATATTTGCCATGGTATTTGCTAAAAGATTAAAATCTGGACTGGATACTGTTATTGACGAAGAACAATCTGGCTTCATGCCTGTAAGAAATATATGTAATAATGTATGATTAATATTAGATATGATTGATTACAATGAACATATATTGGATGATAGTCTTATCTTATTTGTTGATTTTTACAAAGCATTTGACACGATAAGTCACCAATTTGTTTAAAACTATGACATGTTTTGGTTTTGGATGCCACTTTAAGAAGGCGGTTAGAACTCTGTATAATGGAGGTAGCAGCTCTGTTCAGTTAGCCACAGTACTACTCCCAGATTTGATATCTGTAGGGGAATAAGACAAGGACGCCCCCTGAGTCCCTTCTTGTTCCTCCTGGTGACTCAAATTATGGCTGTCCATATTAAAAAAGGTTTATTCCAAGGTATAACAGCCCTGGATAGAGAATTTAAATTAGCCCAACTGGCAGATGATACTACAGTCTTTCTATCTAACAGGCAGGAGGTGATCAAAGCTGTAAATTGTATTGAGGAGTTCTCAGCTGTGTCAGGTTTAAAAATGAATCTGAACAAATCTGTGTTATTACCGCTAAAGAAATGTGATCAATCAGAAGTCAATGATATCCTTGTGAAGAATACAGCTACATATTTAGGTGTTGTTATTAATAAGAATGAAAAACTTCGCAGTGACTTAAACTTTGATCCTACAGTGGAACAAATAACAAAAAATGTAACGTGGTTGATGAGAGATCTCTCACTGAACGGTAGAGTTTTACTTTCTAAGGCGGAGGGGATATCTCGAACAGTATGTGTGTCCTTAGCACTGGAAATGTCTGCTGCAATATACAAAAAATTAGATAAAACTTTATTCAATTTTATTTGGAGGAACAGATCTCATTATCTAAGGAAAGATGTTTTATGTAACCCGAGAAGGGACGGCGGACTTGAGGTATTAAGTTTTGAAACATTAAATAATACTTTCAAAATAAAATGGTTAACTAATCTGATCCAAGAAAAAGACAATATATGGAATACTTTCCCAAAACACATTTTTAACTCTATTGGTGGTCTGGAACTTCTGTTAAAGTGCGATTATAAGATTGATAAACTACCGGTTAAATTAGCCAATTTTCACAAACAAGCACTGCTGGCATGGAAAATGGTGTACAAGCATAACTTCTCTCCAACAAAATACTACATCTGGAATAACAAGAATATTCAATATAAAAATAAATCACTGTACTGTAAAAAATGGGTTGAAAAGGATATTGTTTTAGTCCAACAACTTGTGAATGCTGAGGGACAGTTATTAAGGTATGGTGAATTCCTGGATAAATTAGAACATAAAAGAATATGCAGTGGTCTTTGATGCCGAGGAGTGTACTGCAGCTGATCAGAGGATCAATTGTCTCTATGACAGATCCAACAAGTAATGCTCTGTTCCTTGGAGGTAATGATATTATTAAAAATAAATGCTCCAATAAATTTATCAGGAGCCTCATGCTAACGGTAACTGCGCCCTCAGCAAAATGTTTTTGGACATCAATGTGCGGGGATATTGATTGGAGGAACATTTGGTTAGTTGGGGATAAGTTTTGTTTGAATAATCAAATTAAAGAGGTTTCGTATAAAATAATGCATAGAATATATCCAGCAAAGAAAACCCTCGAGAGATTTAGCCTCGATATTGAGTACTCTTATTTGTGGATCTGAGGAAGAAACAATTTGCCATCTGTTTTATCACTGTATGTATACTAAAATATTCTGGAGGCACGTGCAAAATTATATTACTAAGAAAACTGGACAAGCAATCCAACTAAAAGACGAAGATATCTTTATTTGTTTTGAAGAGAAACAGAATGAAAAAGATTTTATTTTTTTGTACAGTTACTTCTTTTTCTTTTAAAATTTCACATACACAAAAAGAAATGGGCTGACTCCAAACCGAGCTCTGACCACTTTCTAATGAACTGAAGCAGTATAGCACGACTATTAATGGACCGAAGGGCAAGAAGGCTCTGAAAACTGACTCTGTTTGGACACCATGAGGACTGATGATCGCATGGACGACTTATCTTTGTCCCTGACTTCATTTTCTCTCACTTCTTTATCTGGTATTTATTTACTGTTTTTGTTGTTGTTGTTGTTTGTTTGTCCTTTTGTTTGTCTTGTTGGTGTTTTGTTTTAGTTTGTTTTTTTTTCTTCTCGAATCCCCTGGCTGTAAAATATTAATATGATAAATTGTGCAGTGTAATAATGATAATAATAATAAAAAAAGTCTTCGGCAGAATCTCTGGAAAACAGTGAAACAAACACATCTCTCTGTCATAAACCGTTTCAGAGATATTCACGTTTGTCAAACTCAATCCGTCCTCAGAGGGTTAATCAGATCTTCCAGAACATATTCAGAATATATTTGGCTGACAATATGTAATCAGTTCAACATTTGGAGAGGACACCATGACACAGCTCACCATGTCATAACACTCATCATCACTTGTATTGACATTTTGCTCGCCTCTTTCAGATGATGGAGTTATGCCATCATGGCCGCCACGTTGATCTGACGGTCTCCCGACGCGTGCGTGCGCTGTACGTATCGTCCGAGCACGCATCAGTGCGTATGATGAAATCACGTTGGGGCACGTCCTCCTGGAGCCCGTAGAAATGAACTGTAGGGTCCAAAATCTGAAAAAAAAAAAAAAATCTCAACAAGTCTATGAGAGCGCCTGGGGGCGGGGCTGCTGCTGGGGAGTGACGTTCAGGCTGCTGATTGGACAATAATATTAAGACTCAGACCGTACGGCTGAAGGAGCCCACTTTGGGCCAGCCGCCCTGCTCCTGAGTCTTTTGAGTCTTTTGAGTCGTTTGAGTCTTTTGAGTCTTTTGAATCCTTTGAGTCTTTTGAATCTTTTGAGTCTTTTGAGTCTTTTGAATCTTTTGAGTCTTTTGAGTCTTTTGAATCCTTTGAGTCTTTTGAATCTTTTGAGTCTTTTGAGTCTTTTGAATCCTTTGAGTCTTTTGAGTCTTTTGAGTCGTTTGAGTCTTTTGAGTCTTTTGAATCCTTTGAGTCTTTTGAATCTTTTGAGTCTTTTGAGTCTTTTGAATCTTTTGAGTCTTTTGAATCTTTTGAGTCTTTTGAGTCTTTTGAATCTTTTGAGTCTTTTGAATCTTTTGAGTCTTTTGAATCTTTTGAATCTTTTGTGTCTTTTGAATCTTTTGAGTCTTTTGAGTCTTTTGAATCTTTTGAGTCTTGAGTCTTTTGAGTCTTTTGAATCTTTTGGTTCTCGGGTGTTTCCAGCTCTGTACGGATTTACTCGATGGATCTGGTTCTGAATCCGGGTCTGTGCTACTGAGTCTGAGTCTGCTCTGCAGGAAGTTACGCTGACCTGTGGTCAGCTCATCTGAGTCCAGACTCCTGAAGCTATGCTAGCGGTGGAAACTAGCTTATTGTCACAATAATAGCGAGGCATGTTGTAATGAGACGGTACAGGTTAAAAGGGGAGGAGGTAATGGAGCACTGTATCGTTTTAATTTGCATATGTGGCCGTGTTTAGGCCGCTGTTAGGCGGATGTAGGACAGTAAAGATCCGGGTTAATGCAGACTATGACAAACAGACAGACAGACAGACGGATGGATGACTTTATTCATCCCCGAAGGGAAATTAGGTTGTCATAGCAGTCCGGTATATTTGAATACAATAGAATAAAATACTGAGGTAGAAAAAATAAAAATAAAAACACAGAATGGGACAAGGACACTTAAAAACAGATAAGATAGTAGAGTATATATAGTATATAATCATAATATATAATAATAATACCAGTATAATAACAGTATATAATAATAGTAATAATAATAATAACATAGAAATGTGTCATATTTAGCCGGTGCAAGGTGTGCATACATACATAACAGCAATATATAATATGTAATATGTACACATGTATAATACACAAGATATAATATAATATGATATATAGTAGTATATAGTATATGTATAATATAATAATAATATATGCATAATAAATACTTGACTATACAAGATATACACACTATAGATAATGTAATATGAATATATGGACTTTGTAGTTTTACCACAGATCACGTCAATAACATTCACCATCATCATGACGTAGTCTAGTGTAAGAGCAGACGTCTTCTCCTAACTCCTTATCACCTCTCCTTCACATGTTTCCTTATGGCCTCGTGACGTTTTCTATCGAGGTCAAGAAAAAGTGGTTAGGAAAAGTGGTTAGGAAAAGTGGTTAGGAAAGGACTTAGGAGCTGATTTTTTTATTGTGTTACATGTTCCAGTCCAGCAGGTGGCAGTGTGCACTGACGTGTGAGCAGCCATTAAATCAGAGAAGAAGAAGAATCATTTTAATGTGGCTGTAGAGAAATAAATAAAATGATAAATAAATGTATACACAAATATATAACCAGTTCTACCACTAATGTCTCATTAAATTCATGATTTATTTATTTTGGTGACAGATATTATTATATTCATTTATTGAAGCACTTCAGTCTTAATACATTTTATATAATTATTGACACAAACAGTCAGAAAAACTAATTATTTAACACTAAGCTACGATCGTGCTTTTATTTTGAAGTACATTTACGCCACAAATAAACCGGATGTGTGCGCGGCGCTGGTACGTATTTTCTACGTAGTCTCGTAACAGAATTGACGTACGCTGCAAATCCTGCGTAAGTCTCCACAACAAACATGGCGGACGGTGAGTGAACTGTTGACCATTGATCAGTTTTTCGCGGTTTTTATTGTCGTTTGTGTCCGTTTGCCGCGTGCTTCCGGTTGGATTCGATGATTTGATGAGTCGGTTTAAGCCGCAGAGGTCGGTTTGATCCGTTAACCGTCGATTCGATCCGTTAACGGGCTTCATTCACCGGACACAGCGCTAATGGCATGCTAAGCTAATTTACCGCCGTTTACATGCAGCACCGCGTCAGAGGAGCTCCTCCGTCAGCTCCTCCGTCAGCTCCTCCGTCAGTGTGTGTGTGTGGAGCTCCTCCGTCAGCTCCTCCGTCAGTGTGTGTGTGGAGCTCCTCCGTCAGCTCCTCCGTCAGCTCCTCCGTCAGTCAGTGTGTGGAGCTCCTCCGTCAGTCAGTGTGTGGAGCTCCTCCGTCAGCTCCTCCGTCAGTCAGTCAGTGTGTGGAGCTCCTCCGTCAGCTCCTCCGTCAGTCAGTGTGGAGCTCCTCCGTCAGCTCCTCCGTCAGTCAGTGTGGAGCTCCGTCAGCTAACGCTGTTTGTAGTTTTTTTTTTACCGTAAACCGAGCCTACTACGTTAATCTTTGAACTTACCGAACTCACCGGGAGGACCGACACGGTGCCGGTCAGACAGCACGTCATCATCCCGGTAACTCCAACATCAGCCGGTTTAACGACGACTCCCGCCATCATCTGCTGCCCGGTTACTGTGTGTCACACGCAGGTGATCAAAATCCTCACCGGATTGATCACATCACATGACCTTCATCAGCACACTGAGTACACCTCACCTCACAGAGGGTCAAACACCACGATGTTCACTCACTGTGTGTGTGTGTGTGTGTGTGTGTGTGTGTGTGTGTGTGT
Organism: Sciaenops ocellatus; assembly: GCA_033000465.1. Lineage (NCBI taxonomy): Eukaryota > Metazoa > Chordata > Actinopteri > Sciaenidae > Sciaenops > Sciaenops ocellatus. The sequence goes on along the minus strand of CP136867.1, from coordinate 34,164,957 downwards.
TTCAGATCACACAGATGCAGATCAGTCCATGGAGGGTCACACACCTGTGAGTATTTCACCAGCAGCCTGTTCCTGATGATGTCACACAGGGTACAGTCGAATAACTCCTAAGTCCTTTCCTAACCACTTTTCCTAACCACTTTTCCTTGACCTCGATGAAAAACGTCACGAGGTGATAAGGAAACACGTGAAGGAGAGGTGATAAGGAGTTAGGAGAAGACGACTGCTCTTCCACTAGACTACGTCATGATGTGACGGTGAATGTTATTGACGTGATCTGTGGTAAAACTACAAAGTCCAGAAGATGGACTACAAAACGCTCATCTGAGATACTTCCTAGATCCTCCCCGTGCGCTCTGACCGTGTTGTTTCATGCAGGAAATATAAACGTGGACAACCCGGTGAAAAATGTGACGTCATCATCAACGTCAGAGTTCAAATAATAAATGAATATTGTCCACCTGTCACAGAAGTCACATGACGTGTTTGTTACGCTGGTATGGTCGCTCACCCTCCTGTCCACTCATATAGAAACATATCAGCAAGTTATGGCAAAGATATATGATTAATCAGCAACGGTAACTTCATGATGATCTGCAGGACGCTGGATGTCACAGTTACAAACAGTTTTTACTCTGTGTGTGAACGCAGCTCCACAGTCAACAACACAACACACTTCATGATCAAACACGTATGTTCATATTCACACGCTCTCTCTGCTGCAGGCTGCATCACACTGTTTAAATACACTGATGGTTTAATGACTGAACGCTGCGTCCATTTTAAGGAACTGTGGGAGGCATCACCTCCTTTCCTTTCCTAAAGGATGCTCTGTGTATCCTAAAGGAGGTAATAAAGGAAGCATTGAAGCTCCTTTCCTTCACAGTTAGGATTCAAACAGCTCTTATCATGACGGACACGTTAACACGTCAGTGAGGAACCTTCATGAGTCACATGGTTCAGAAAGCAGGTCCAACATGTGGTTAGCCTAGCTTAGCACAAAGACTATAAGCGGGGGGAAACTGTTAGCGTTGATCATGAATGATAAATGATGCTGATCCTCCTCCAGGTGTCTGAAAACCCTCACGCAGACTACGGCCTGACAGACAACCTACAGGTAACACACACACACACACACACACACACACACACACACACACACACACACACACAGTGTCATGAAGGCAAACTCCCAACATGCTTTGCTGTTCCGCAGAGGACGGTGGAGAACGAGAAGGCGAGCGCGGAGAAGATCTCGAAGCAGAAGGTGGACCTGCAGGCGCTGCCGACCCGAGCGTACCTGGACCAGACGGTGGTCCCCATCCTGCTGCAGGGCCTGTCGGTGCTCGCCAAGGACAGGTCAGCACGCCACCAGTGCTAACGCTAACCCACGGGTTCACTTCATCACAGGAAGCTTTAATTAATCACCACACATGATGTAAACAAATGTGACCTTAACGTGTTGTCTGATCCGGAACGTTTTCTCCTCCAGACCTCCGAACCCGATCGAGTATCTGGCAGCGTTCCTGCTGAAGAACAAATCCCAGTTTGAGGAGAGAAACTGAAGTCGTCTGTCACGAAGGAAACTCGTGTTTGTTAGTGAACTGTCTGTTTTTTTTTATCCACAATAAACATGTTGAGCTGACTCTGTGGCGTTTTATTCTGAAAGGATGAAAGGATCCTGTCCTCTGCTTAGCTTAATAAAATTAATGAAACTGTTCATTTGATCACAAACTACTTTATTGAAGAACATACATAAATACAACTCATCAAATCAAATGTAATCAGTATGTTTAGCTGATTGAACCTGAGGCCTCGGGGTCCCTGTGGGTCCTCGCTGAGTTTAAAGTCTCCACCTGTCTCCAGTATCTGGACTGGCTTCAGCATAACCACGCGTGAAGGTAGACGCTGACGTTTGGTTGGAGGTGGGCACGTGTCGAGTTTTTTGTTTTTAGTGTTAAAAAGTCGCCACACACAGAAAGCTGAGAGGCTAGCTGTAAGCTAGTTAATGCTAAGCTAACTAGCCACTAAATCAGTGGTGGATGTAGCGTCAGGTCACATGGCCGCCTCAATAATGTGGATGTGTCCGTGTGAACCACTTCCTGATGACAGGAAGTTAAAAGACCAAACAGGAAAGGAACAAAAGCGAGCGGCATGAGGTCAACGACAGGAGCATCAGCCAATCACACGCAGCCGTGGTGTGTGGTTAAATAAACACGAGAGCGAGTGTTACATCCAGATCGTCCCCCAAGAAACAGAGACTCTACAGATGTGACGGGTTACAGGATGGGAGGCGGAGCTTTCCTTTAAACTACGAGTCAGCAGGTGACCAGAAACACACCTGAGTAGAAACAACCAGGTAACCTGCATGAACACACACACTTCCTCTGTCTGCTTTACATCACTTCCTGTGGTCACGTTCCCCACATAGACTTAAAAACAGGTCGGAGGCCGGCACAGGAAGTAGTCTTTGTTAGGATAACAAGGAAGAGGAGGAGGAAGGTGAGGGGGCGTGGCTTCCTGTCAGATGTAGAACTGGTGAGCAGCCAGGTTGTCCATGAAGGGCTGAACCAGGAAGTCCGTTGAGAAGTAGAAGACCAGGCCAAAGGTGATGGAGATGGGCAGTGCCGGCAGAGCCTTCTTAAAGATCGCCAACAGCAGCAGAGTCAGGCACAGGCCCTAAGACAGGTACACGACAGGTGTGTGACAAGACAGGTGTGTTTCAGATAGAGGACAGGTGTGTGACAGGCAGAGGGCAGGTGTGTTTCAGATAGAGGGCAGGTGTGTTACAGGCAGAGGGCAGGTGTGTTTCAGATAGAGGACAGGTGTGTTACAGGCAGAGGGCAGGTGTGTTTCAGATAGAGGGCAGGTGTGTTTCAGATAGAGGACAGGTGTGTTACAGGCAGAGGGCAGGTGTAGATTTTGTAAAACTTACGATCAGAATGGCAACGAAGCAGGCGAGCGTCGTGTTCCAGTCTCCACCGGTCGCTGCAGCTTTTCCAACCAGAACGCTGTAGAAGATGAAGTCACCAAGGCCGAGCTTCACGCCTCCTACAAACACATGAAACACACCTGTGACACACCTGTGACACACCTGTGACACACCTGTGACACACGACTGGGCCTGAGCTATGATCAGCCATTACATCACTTCCTGTAGCTGAGGAGTGACTGAATAAACTCACTGTCCTCCTCCAGGTCGTCTTCTGGAATCATCCGGGACTGTCGACTCTCAGGCTCCGCCCCTCTGCTGCTTTGCTCCGCCTCCTCGTCTGAAAAACAAAATGGCAGCCGAGTGATCAGTTATTGTAGGCTGACCCTGTTCCAGGCGTCTGTGCCTCATTTCCCATGATTCTTTGCTCGTGACATTGTGTAGACCTGTTTCGTGTCCGGAGCGCTGGGCGTCCGCCGGGCTCGCCATCCCCACCGTCCACATCATGGCGGCTGAAAAAGAACAAAATAAATACAAAATAAAAACTCGCTCATGTTCCCGTCAGGATGGATTTAAATAACTTTATCGATCCTCACAGCTACAACAAACACTGTTTACTGCTAAGTAGCTAATGTTAGCATGCTGATGTTAGCATTTGCTTCTTCTTCTCTGGTTGGACGGACTCACAGGAGTAGATGAGGGCTGGGAAGATGGGCTCGTTACGTTCCTGAGCCGTCTCCACCAACATCCTGAGAGGACCTTTAGGTGACAGGACGGCCACCAGGTCTGCAACAACAACCAGAGCAAGGCATGATGGGAACACAGGTCAACATCATCATCATCATCATTTGTTTCAAATTAAAAGCCAGGCTCAAACAAGGCTTTTATTGTGAAACATTTGCAGAAATATGTATGTTGTAAAGTTTGTAACTCTGAGCGGACGAGTCCCCGACGACACTGAGAGGTAAAATTTGGTATTACTGATCCGGTCCGGTCCGGAGTGGTCCGGCCCATAATTTCGGCACAGTTCCAGTTTTGTGGTATGTTGAGTTACAATTCGGACCGGCGCCCAACCTTAAAAGGGTCGATCTGAATTAGGGCTGCAGCTATCGATTCTTTTTGAAGTCAAGTATTCTGCCGAATATTTCAGCGATTAATCGAGTAATCAGATTTTTTTTTTTGCATTTTTAAACAACAATACTATTGCAGATCGGATGCTTTCTGTTCAGATGTTGAAGCATCGACGAAGTGCTGTAGTAATAGGCCAGTTCAAGTTTGCAGTACGCACATTCTCTGTTTTTTTAAGTTTGAAGTGATCCCAAACTTTGGACATCTTTTGCTTTTTGCGGACGGTCTCCTCGCTCTCTTCCATAGCGCCAACTTTTTGACTCTCAGGCGCGTGCGTCGTTGTTTACAGTCCGTGTAGAACACGATCCCCGGGGCGGAACGCAAGTGACTACTTAAACGAAATTAATAATTAAACGAATACTCGAGGCAAAAAAAATTATTTGAGGATTTTTTGTACTTGAATTACTTGAATTACTCGAGTACTCGTTGCAGCTCTAATCTGAATGCCAACATTTAGGTCGTCTTGCTAACTATGCTTATACTACTCATACTGAAAGGTGAGCAGTGACATCACAGCTCACCTGTTTACCAGTAACCTTAGCTTGGTTAGCGAGCTGTGAAAAGTTAGCCTTCAGCGGCACTGTATGTCACATGACCGTTGCCATTCAGGTGTAGCCAGCAATTGAGCCGGTGACATCGTCAGGTGCCGTGAAGGTCTCCAACACACGGCAACTCACCGTAGACCGAGATGGCTCCCAGGATGACCCAGGCCGACCATTCGGGCAGGTATTTGATGAAGACCAGGGCCATGAGAGCACTGATGAGGATCAGGTACGCCTGCTGCAACTGGAGGGGGCCCTTCCAGTGGATACAGATCATCCCCACCGCCCCAAAGTTCCAGATGATCACCCCCACCGTCGGGTAGTCCACCGCCAGGTTGTATGTCTTAAACACTTCTCTGGGAAACAGAAGAAGACCACGATGCATCTGAAGTGTCTCATTAACATCGAAACAAGTTCACCGTGTTCGAGAACGTTAAATAAGAGACGACTCACCCGAGGTACATGAAGCTGAACCAGAAGAGCAACATGAGTGAGGACAGGATGAGCCAGCCGTGGATGAACTGAACAACACAGACACAAACACGTCAGGTCAGATCAGGTCAGGTCACGTCACGTCACGTCACGTCACGTCACATTTTCAGGTGCTGGTTCTGACCTTGTAGCAGCGATACTTATAGAGGACGACCAGGAAGATGGTCATGACCACGATGACGCTGATCATGATGATGGTGTTGAGGACGGAGTTGAGGAGCCGGCGGCCGACAGACGGGGTGTTCTCCGTGAACGGCGTGTAGATCCTGCGGGGACAAACATGATTGTTATCCGTAAGCCGTCACAGAGCAGTTAACCTGTGACGGATGCGGCGTGGACCTACAGCTGCTGGTCGGTCTTCTCTGTGTAGAAGCTGACCGACTTGATGGTGGCAACCACGACCACCATGCAGAGCGTGACGGGGATGAAGAGCATGATGACGTGCTTGGCGCCGTACTTCAGAGTCAGCTCCTCATCGTCTGCGTCCACGTCCTGGTCCGAGCCGCCAACACTGCCACCGCCACCGCCACCGCCGCTTCCGTCCATGGCAGCCGGGCCCGCTCTCCTGGTCACCCCAGACTGGACCAACAAAGGGCGCCATTTAGTGTCAGTGCAGCAGGAAGTCCACCAGAACAACAACAAGAACATTTCACGCTATGATCGACCAATAAATGAACCCCTTACCCTCTTGGGCGGCGTGTCACTGGGGGGGTTGAGGTCCGGTTCTGGTCTGTAGGACGGCACCATTGGATTCTCAGACTGGACCAACGCCGTCCTCTCGTTGTACGAGTCATCATCACTGTCCGAGGCGTTCATGGCGGCTCCACGTGGCAACGACTGCAAACAACCATCAGAGCTGTGAGTGAGGACGCAACGGCCAGAAACACCACGGCCAGACCACGAGACCAAGACTGCCAACCCAAGACCACTAAACCCAGGACCTCCTAACCCAGGACCACCAAAGCCAAGACCACTAAACCCAGGACCTCCTAACCCAGGACCTCCTAACCCAGGACCACCAAACCCAGGACCTCCTAACCCAGGACCTCCTAACCCAGGACCACCAAACCCAAGACCACTAAACCCAGGACCTCCTAACCCAGGACCACCAAACCCAAGACCACTAAACCCAGGACCTCCTAACCCAGGACCACCAAACCCAAGACCACTAAACCCAGGACCTCCTAACCCAGGACCACCAAACCCAAGACCACTAAACCCAGGACCTCCTAACCCAGGACCACCAAACCCAGGACCTCCTAACCCAGGACCACCAAAGCCAAGACCACTAAACCCAGGACCTCCTAACCCAGGACCACCAAACCCAGGACCACCAAACCCAGGACCTCCTAACCCAGGACCTCCTAACCCAAGACCACCAAACCCAGGACCTCCTAACCCAGGACCACCAAAGCCAAGACCACCAAACCCAGGACCTCCTAACCCAGGACCACCAAAGCCAAGACCACTAAACCCAGGACCTCCTAACCCAGGACCTCCTAACCCAAGACCACTAAACCCAGGACCTCCTAACCCAGGACCTCCTAACCCAAGACCACTAAACCCAGGACCTCCTAACCCAGGACCACCAAACCCAAGACCACTAAACCCAGGACCTCCTAACCCAGGACCACCAAACCCAGGACCTCCTAACCCAGGACCTCCTAACCCAAGACCACTAAACCCAGGACCTCCTAACCCAGGACCTCCTAACCCAAGACCACTAAACCCAGGACCTCCTAACCCAGGACCACCAAACCCAGGACCTCCTAACCCAGGACCTCCTAACCCAGGACCACCAAACCCAGGACCTCCTAACCCAGGACCTCCTAACCCAGGACCACCAAACCCAGGACCTCCTAACCCAGGACCACCAAACCCAGGACCACTAAACCCAGGACCTCCTAACCCAGGACCACCAAACCCAGGACCTCCTAACCCAGGACCTCCTAACCCAGGACCACCAAACCCAGGACCACTAAACCCAGGACCTCCTAACCCAGGACCACCAAACCCAGGACCTCCTAACCCAGGACCTCCTAACCCAGGACCACCAAACCCAGGACCACTAAACCCAGGACCTCCTAACCCAGGACCACCAAACCCAGGACCTCCTAACCCAGGACCTCCTAACCCAGGACCTCCTAACCCAGGACCACCAAACCCAGGACCACTGGGTGAGGTTCTGTTCGGTCACTGGAAGGTAGATGCTGATGCTAGCTTGTAGCGCTAGCTGCTATGTATATCAGTATCCACGACAAGCCCCTCCCTCTCTGACCATAAAAAACAGGAAGTAAACAGACTACTTCCTGTTTGACGGAGACTTTAAATTTTAATTTAAACACATTAATTCTGTTTTATCTTTCAAAATAAAAGCACACATCGTAACTTCGTGTTCGTATGTTTCAAAATAAAAGCACACACCGTGACTTCGTGTGTTCGTATGTTTCCGTCTGTGTCACTCGTCTCCTCGATGATTATCTGACCTCATATTCAAACTTTCTTAAATTCAGACGATTCAAATCAATGGCAGTGTGACGTCATGAAACTCGTCGTTTCTGACGTCAGATTTGAAGGATGAAGTTTTTACCTGGCTTCACGCGCAGCGGAGGAAAAAGCGAGTAAACACCGAGCGACGACCCGGAAGACGGCACGACGAGTCAGGTGACCGGCACACCACGTGACCACAGAGCACGTCAGGGGATCACGTGGTGTTTTAGCATGACGTAAACAGGAAGAATCGTCATCACCGTGCTGTCCAATCAGCTCCTCTTACGTCCAAAAAAACCTGAAATACAGAAATGTTACAATAATAATCTCAAAGCTCGTGAATCAGAGATCAGATGACAGAAAACGTTTCAATAAATGAGTCTGAACCTAAATCTAAAATATTAATAAATATATAATAATTATAATGAAATGTTTGTCACGTACATCACATGGTCAGCACAGCAAGTGAACAGGCAGTCAGTCACATATTGTGACCCAGACACAGGAACAGGAACATACTGGTCAGAAGGAAAGCATGAGAAGACACGTTTTCATGTTTTACCGTGTGACAGTGAGCAGAGACCAAAACCACACGAGAAAGCACGAGACACATTTAACCAGTTTGTCTTTGAAAAAAGTTAAAAGTTCAGCTAGTTTTTTTTTTGTTGTTGTTGCATATTTTCAGATCATCATTTTCATTTCCCTGTTAAAAGAGTTTTTGTGGGCAAGTTTTTCCTCACTCGAACCGAGGGTCTAAGGACAGAGGGTGTAAGGACAGAGGGTGTAAGGACAGAGGGTCTGAGGACAGAGGGTGTAAGGACAGAGGGTCTAAGGACAGAGGGTCTAAGGACAGAGGGTGTAAGGACAGAGGGTCTAAGGACAGAGGTTGTAAGGACAGAGGGTCTGAGGACAGAGGGTCTAAGGACAGAGGGTCTAAGGACAGAGGTTGTAAGGACAGAGGGTCTAAGGACAGAGGGTCTAAGGACAGAGGGTGTAAGGACAGAGGGTGTAAGGACAGAGGGTCTGAGGACAGAGGGTGTAAGGACAGAGGGTGTAAGGACAGAGGGTCTGAGGACAGAGGGTCTGAGGACAGAGGGTGTAAGGACAGAGGGTCTGAGGACAGAGGTTGTAAGGACAGAGGTGCAGAGGGTCTGAGGACAGAGGGTCTAAGGACAGAGGGTGTAAGGACAGAGGGTGTAAGGACAGAGGGTCTGAGGACAGAGGGTGTAAGGACAGAGGGTCTGAGGACAGAGGGTCTAAGGACAGAGGGTCTGAGGACAGAGGGTGTAAGGACAGAGGGTGTAAGGACAGAGGGTCTGAGGGCAGAGGGTGTAAGGACAGAGGGTCTAAGGACAGAGGGTCTGAGGACAGAGGGTCTGAGGACAGAGGGTGTAAGGACAGAGGGTCTGAGGACAGAGGGTCTAAGGACAGAGGGTCTAAGGACAGAGGGTCTGAGGACAGAGGGTGTAAGGACAGAGGGTCTAAGGACAGAGGGTGTAAGGACAGAGGGTCTGAGGACAGAGGGTCTGAGGACAGAGGGTGTAAGGACAGAGGGTCTGAGGACAGAGGGTCTGAGGACAGAGGGTCTGAGGACAGAGGTTGTAAGGACAGAGGTGCAGAGGGTCTGAGGACAGAGGGTCTAAGGACAGAGGGTGTAAGGACAGAGGGTGTAAGGACAGAGGGTCTGAGGGTCTGAGGACAGAGGGTCTAAGGACAGAGGGTCTGAGGACAGAGGGTGTAAGGACAGAGGGTCTGAGGACAGAGGGTCTAAGGACAGAGGGTCTGAGGACAGAGGGTGTAAGGACAGAGGGTGTAAGGACAGAGGGTCTGAGGGCAGAGGGTGTAAGGACAGAGGGTCTAAGGACAGAGGGTGTAAGGACAGAGGGTGTAAGGACAGAGGGTCTAAGGACAGAGGGTCTAAGGACAGAGGGTGTAAGGACAGAGGGTCTGAGGACAGAGGGTCTAAGGACAGAGGGTGTCACTCCCTGTACAGATTGTAAAGCCCTCTGAGGCAAAATGTGTTTTCTGAATTTGGACTATACAAATAAAATTTGATTTGATTTTATTTGATCATCAAACTCATTTTAATATTAGACAGAGATAACCTGAGTAAATACAAAATGCAGTTTTTAAACGATGATTTCATTTATTAAGGGAAAAAAGCTCCAAACCTGCCTGGCCCTGTGTGAAACAGTAACTGCCCCCTCTTGTTAAATCATGAATTAACTGTGATCAACTACATTTTTTTGGAAAGCTGAGTTAAAAATATACAGACGCTCTGTCAGAACGACATCCATGAGAAAAACTGACTGTGTCAGGACTTTGTTCTTGGTCCTCCTGAGAAAAACATTTGACTTTGTTCACCTGGAGGAATTTATGACGTTCTTCCCTGCAGGTCTTCTCGAGCTCTGTCAGGTTGGACAGAGTCTGTCTGTGGACGATCATCTCATCTTCAGAAATCTGCACTCGAGTCTCTCAGCGTTCTTCAGGTCATTGTCCTGTTTGAAAGTGAATCAGTCCAGTCTAAAGTTCTGAATGCTCCAGTTCAGGTTTTCATTCAGGATATCACTGAACTTTGTTCCGTGATGTTAAACATGTTTTTTGGTCACTAGTCTGCTCACTTTAATAATTACACATAAATATAACATCTCATACTCTTTACTCCATGTGTATTTGAGTGAGATGGACGAAGGTATTGATGATATATTTGCTTTACTGTGTGTAGTCACTGTCTGTGAACATGAAGTCACAGTTTAGTGACATTCTGATTAATATTTACATGTGATCAGACAGACGCTGATTCAAACATCAAATAAAGTTCCTTTACAGTAAAATATTTTTATATCATCATCCACTTCAAAAACTATATGAAATTATAAATATTAAAGTTAAAAACATGGTCGTGCTTTGTTCTGCCTCGGGCAGGGGTACCTGAACTTTTGGGTGAACCTTTCTTTTGAGATGAAGTAACCATAGGAAACCTGACAGCTCACACATTTTGTAAGAGGAAACACTTTCTAATGTGAAAGTCGTGACGTCACACAACACATCAGTCTATCTTCAATCAGTCACGTATTTTCAGCTCATATAGACTTCACACACTGAACTCTCTCAGTCTGCAGGATAACCAGCAACCAACAAAGACCTCTTCTGTTTCTGCGTGAGTCATAAATATATTTCTGTTTCCTGTAAAATAATTGATTTAGACTATAATATGTGTATATACACAACTTTATTAGGTACACTTGTAATATTATAAAGAGTACGGTCTAGACCTGCTCTGCATGAAAAGTGTCATGAAATAACTTTTGTTATGATATGGAGCTATAGAAATAAAACTGAACTGAATTGAAACTTGTACTTGGTGTTGAAATGGATTGCATTTTATTTATATGGTGCAAAATAACAAGAATCTCATGATACTTTCTAAAGTAGGTCCTGCATCTGCTCGACACAGGACTCCATAATAGAACTGAGAGAATCAGTGTGGAAAGAGTTAAGTTTAAGTCTCATCCGAGGGCGGAGAAAAGGTCCAGGAGAAGACCTGGGTCAGGGTGTCCCTAAACCGAGGCAGATATAAATGAACAGTTCAGTTCTTTTCTTCCGTTTTACTGATAGTGATGAATCAGAAAGCGATAACACATCTTTTACTGGGCCATCCTTCAGATTAATATTCTCTGATTTTACCAGGCAGCCATAATGGAAAAAGAAGTCCTCTTGAAGACTCTGGACAACCTCAGCGATGATGAATTTAAGCGTTTCAAGTGGTTCCTGAAAGGTGACAACCTGGACGACTTCCCAATCATCCGAAACAACAAGCTGGAGACTGCAAATACGTGGACCACGGTTGATCTGATGATCCAGACCTACACAGTCAGTATAGCTGTGGAGGTGACCAAACAGGTTTTACACAAGATGAACAGGAATGATCTGCTGCAGAGTTTGGAGTCCGAAGGTCAGAAAAAGAAAAACCCGAAACTTCAAAATCAAAAGACTCTTTGATGCTATGAAACCACTTACCCAACAGCAGCAGCCAAAATAAAAAATGGTGGCCTGATTTAGGCTTTCATGCTCCTCAATGTGCTTCACAGATAAGAAATGTGAACATTTGAATTGAATAGTAATAATCACTCATTATAATAATAATTAATCATTCTTTTTCTGTTTCAGTTCCAGGCTCAGACTCAGACTGAAGGTAAATATGATTTTTATTTTTTGTTTGTATTTTAAAATAAATATCTGACACAATAAAATGTAATGTTGAAGTCCTGCAGCACATTGATAACGTGTCTTCATGTAGAGAATATCACGCAACAGTCAGCCAAAACAGAAGTCCAACGTGTGAGCCATTCAGCCATGGTGTGAATTGTTGAGTCTCTCTGAATAATATCATAAAGAGTTCATAAAGAGTGGATGTTGACCTATGGAAAGAGTCAGAAAAGAACTTCAGTTTGGATTTGGTGCTGAGAGTTCGTGTGACTGATCCCAGACCAGAATCTGGTGTTGATCATTCTTTGATCTGATGATGACACAGTTTGGTTTATAAAGCAGAATATAAACTTATCAAAGTTCATTCTTCGCCTTTGTCCTTTTAGTATCCTGTTCTCTAGTGTTTGATCATATCAAACATGCTCACAAGACTCAAGTAAGTCAGTCCAAATCTTAAACTCGAGTCCCCATCTCTGGACCATATTCAATAATCTTCATCAGCTGATGGAGTTTGCAAAGGGTGGATGTGAGTGAAGCTTTCTGAAGGTCATTGATGAAGAAGCTTCTGAAGGTTCATTCTGACTTTGTTTCTTCCTCCAGGGTGGATCATGGTGGAGAGCAGAGGCTGAAACCTGGTCTGAGGAAGTGTAAGTGTTTGTTCACTTTGATTCATGAAAACAAGGCAGCACATGTTAAAGTAGTTTCAATCAAAAGCTTGTGTATCTGCATTCAACTCTCAGTTTGAAAGAAGATCCAAAAAGACGAGTCATTGTGAAGTTTTGATCTAATTAACAGTCAGTCTGTTAATAAAGCAACAAATAAACCATCAGGTGTGTTAGATGATAAACTGCTGCTGTATTCTGTCTTGTTCTCTCCATCAGATGCCTGTGAACTCACAGTGGACACAAACACAGAAATGAAGTAACTCAAAATGACAAAATAACTTTGGATGTTTTTGGTTTGTGTAGAGAATCTAATGTGAGTCCATGTTTTGTTTCACATACAAGAAAATGTGTTTTGTGATCTTCGTGCATAAATCAATAAATCATTTTTAAAATCAAAGACTTGTGCAGTTTGTCTATCTCTGTGTGCAAATAATCCAAAAGATGAGACAGATTAATCTATATAAGATCTACCTGATGTTGTTTTACTGCTTTGATGTATTTTATGTCTTTGAGTTCTCAGAAAAGTGCTTATAAATAAAATGTATTATTATTATTATTATTATTAGCTGATGAATGAACCAAAGAGACGTGTGAATGATGATGAACCTTTAAACTGGAACAGTCCTCAGACATGCAGGTGAGTCAATATTCACAGTATATAATATTATTTAATATTATTCCAAGTTTCAGTCATGCAGACAAATAAAATAATTCAAGAAATGTTTCATGGTCCTGTAGTTTCAATGAAATGAAGTCTATCAAACACAGGCTGTGCTCAGCTGATCGCTCAGGTGTGTCTGATAGGATCATCACTTATTATAGATTCAGATAGATTCATACTGATAATAATAATATATTAAATAATATAACTAAAATAATGTATTCCCAGCTTGTGAGTCAAATCATATTTTTATGTTGGTTTGGTCCTCAGACTTCTGACCAGTTTGACCACACGGTGGCAGCAGAGGTCTGACTCCTGTCAACACGAAGGATCAGCTGATCAACATGAAGGCCTCTTGTTTCCACGTTCATCATCTGCAGAGCCTGATGATGGCCATGAACTGGTCCATGAAGGAGGATCAGACTGAATGTGAACCACAAGAACCTGCAGCACCTCGCCTGGATTAGAGACACTGGCCATTCCACGGCCCGGCTGGGCAAAGCCTGAGGGGTCAGGGGTCAGGTTCTCCTGGCAGACTGGTCCTCCAGGTGGTGGATCATCAGTCCAGTTCATAGACAGTGATGAAGGTTGAAGAACCAAAGAAAACATGGAACATGGAGCATGTTGGTTTGTGTTTGATTATTGATTCACATTTCTTCATTGATCAGTTTGAACTAAAGTTTCCTCACTGTTAATCACAATATCATAATATCATGTAATGGAGTAGTAACGTGTAATCAGCCTCTGGGTACCTCTCGGTGCTCCTCACTCAGTCTCCTCCCGTCCTGTTCCGGTGTGCACGGACTGATTTGGGATCAGTGAAGCTCTCCGGTTCATCCATCCATCCTCCGCCCCGCCCCGCTCTCTTCCAGCCGGACTGGAGGATCAGCAGCCGGCATCACAGCGACCTGTCGACCCGGAGAAGCGACGATGGCGGCGGCTGCGGACAGAGGAGGAGTCCGGGGGAGCGCTTTCCCTCCGGACCCGGTCAACCCCGTCAACGGGTCCGGTGCTGACGGCCGCGTCCCGGTGCCGATGAACCTGTTTGCGACCTGGGAGATCGACCGGTCCTCTCCGAGCTGCGTGCCCAGGTAAGAGGATTAGTGTTCGGCCAGAGAGGAGGAAGGTGCTGCGGTCCGCGTTCATGGAGCTCCTGGAAGAAAATGAAACAAAAGATTTATTATTATTATTATTATTATAGTGTGTGTGTGTGTGTGTGTGTGTGTGTGTGTATTAATTGAATATTTTCTTTCTGACAGTAAACGTTGTCATGGAAACACTGATCAACATTTGATGTATTTTTAGATCATTTGAAGTCAGTGATGAGTGGATTATTATTATTATTATTATTATTATTATTATTATTATTATTATTAATGACTGTGATCAGTCACATCCACACTGATTCAGTCAGAAAAACTTCTGACTGAATCTGAATTTTAAGACTTCAGGAACTTTAATTAACAACCTTTCCTCGTTATGTTCATAGAAAATATCGTCACTTTGTCCTCAAGATGTATTTGATGTTGCACATGTGTAATTTCTGGGAGACAGACACACACAGGTTGCCTCAACGACACACACAGGTGACTTTAACGACACACACAGGTTGCCTCAACGACACACACAGGTTGCCTCAACGACACACACAGGTGACTTCAACAACACACAGGTGACCTCAACGACACACACAGGTGGCCTTAACGACACACACAGGTGACTTTAACGACACACAGGTGACTAACGACACACAGGTGACCTTAACGACACACACAGGTGACTTTAACGACACACAGGTGACCTTAACGACACACAGGTGACTAACGACACACAGGTGACCTTAACGACACACACAGGTGACTTTAACGACACACAGGTGACCTTAACGACACACACAGGTGACCCCAACAACACACACAGGTGACTTTAACAACAGACACAGGTGACCTTAACGACACACACAGGTGACTTTAACGACACACACAGGTGACACACACAGGTGACTTTAACGACACACACAGGTGACACACACAGGTGACTTTAACGACACACAGGTGACTTTAACGTCACACAGGTGACCTTAATGACACACAGGTGACACACACAGGTGACTTTAACGACACACAGGTGACACACACAGGTGACCTTAACGACACACACAGGTGACCTTAACGACACACACAGGTGACTTTAACGACACAGGTGACACACACAGGTGACCTTAACGACACACACAGGTGACCTTAACGACACACACAGGTGACCATAACCAGCTGTCCAGATGAGTTTGTGGAAAGAGAGGGAACTACATTTCCCAGAAAGGCTTTGACCTGACTCCACTGGCTCTGGATCAGCAGCGTCATAATGGACTGAGGATCAGAGACAAAGACTCATGACATCACTAATTACATCACATTACAGCAGCCAATCAAAACACAGTGAAGATCCATGAACACGTTGAAGAGTAAAGACAGAGTTGACGACTAGTTATCTGTCTGTTTCTGGGCAGATTATCAGCAGTGTGACTATGTGGGGCTTAACAAACTCGACCAATCAGAGTTAATCCTCTTAAATGGTCGTGTTGACTCAGGAAGCAGCAACCTGTCGGTCTTCATAGCAAAGATTACAGCAGAGTCAGGGAGTGAGATGATCTGAGATGTTCAGGTCTCGTGGAGTTCCTCATGGATCCATTTTAGGACCGCTCGTTTCTTTACCAGAACAACGGATACAACAAACCTCAGAGTCAAACCAATAACATGTTGGGACTTTCCTGATGGACAGTGAAGTGAACTGCTGACAACTGTAGCTGCTGTTAGCAAAGTTGTCGACTCACTAGTCTTTGATCAGAAGTAATGTAATCAGAACAAATACTCGAGTACAGCTGAACATAGTTACCACAGTTTTCAGATATACTTTTGTTTTGTTTTCATTTTTAATAGTATCATCATGTTCGGATGTTTCAGGACTCACCTGAGTCAGAACGTCTTAAATGTGGAGAACGAAACGAACACAGGGAGATAAAATCCCTTTTTCTCTGTCGTATGTGAACATGAGTCACCGTGCAGGTGAGCAGGTATTAGCAGGTGTTAGCTCCTCACAGCTGAGGCGGAGGACGAGTCCCTGCATGATCTTCCAGTAATGAGATCCCAGGAGCGTCAGGTCAACAGTCTCACAGCTCCTCACAGTATGAAATACATCCTGACCTGTGGAAGGAAAACGTTAAAACAGATTCATCAGACCGGACTAAACACTGAACATTGATCGAAATGAGCTTCAAAAGTTGAATTTAAAATGAAAAGCAGCATCAATGATTCTCATTAATATCTGCTGTCTATGAAATGTGACCACACAGACAGACACGTTGTTTATCTTTTATAACTGGTATAATCGGCTGTTACTCATAGGACTCTATGTGGGGAGTCTTCTTGATAACTTTGAATCCAGGATAAGGGTCTAGTCGTCACCAAACATTCACGGTCCCCAGAGGATGAACCTCATGGATGGATGTGGAATTTTTTTTTCTTGTTTGTTCGGCAGATACTTTGCATTAAAAGACGTTTCGGGGTCTGAAATGTGGACAGGGACCTTCTGTATTTATGGTTTGTGGTGTTTGATGTGATTGTTTCGTGTCTGCCCAGGTTGTGCAGTCTGACTCTGAAGAGGCTGATGGTTCTGAAGGAACTGGACCGAGAGCTCAGCTCTGTGGTCATCGCTGTGAAGATCCAGGTGAGACCATCTGAGCGATGAAACACGGCGTACGACTGCAAACAGGCGCTTTGACATCAAACTAAAATGGACTGAATCTGTCCGTCCATGGATTTTCTTCAAAAAACGTTCATCCGATCGACTTCACACTTGGCAGGTGAATTTCTGAGGACCCAAAGAAGAGCTGTGTCAAGTGTGAAGGAGTTTGGATGAGCGGTTCTTGAGAAAGCTGAGAAACAGAACCCTGCAGAGCTGGTTAAAGCTAATTCATGCTTTAATGCTAACGTGTCCGTAACCCTACACAGTGTTAGCTAGCTAGCTTCAGCCTTTGTAAGCCCGCTGGAACAATTCCAACGTCAGCATGAAATGATTCTTTAGTCAACTTCAATCAACTTCAATCAACTTTAATCAACTTCAATCAACTGAGGTCACTGAGGTGGTACAGATTCATTCGTTCTCTCTCAGCATCTCCTGCAAACATCTCCTGATAACGCTGATCAATAAGCAAATGATTTCATTTGATACGTCTTATTTTGGTATTGGTGTCCTCGTGTTTCTCTCAGGGCTCTAAACGGACCTTAAGGTCCAATGAATACCTTCTTCCTCCGGACGGCCTGATGGAGACAGACCTGGAGCTCACCTTCTCGCTGCAGGTCACACATTTCATTCATAATATTACACGATTCTGATGATGCTCCTGCGCCTCAGAGGATGAATTCCACCCTGTTAAACCTGCGTGTGTCCCTCTGTTTTTCAGTACCCTCACTTCCTGAAGCGAGACGTGAACCGTCTGCATGTGATGCTGCAGAGGAGGAAGAGGTACAAGAACCGAACCATTCTGGGCTACAAGACACTCGCTGTCGGAGTCATCAACATGGCCGAGGTATGGTGGCTGAACATTCACATTTCCCTCAGGATGAATTCAAATGACTTTACTGACTTTTCATCAGGTCGACATTTTAATTTGAAAACTTCCCATCAGCTCATTAGCATGCTAACATGCTAAACTAAAGCTGTGTCTCTGTCCATCAGTGCAGAAGTGTACAGTGAGTACTAAAATCAGAGCACTACAGCAAGAAGTACACAAAGTACACAGAGTACACAGAGTACTACCAGAAGGATCTGCACTGAGACACAGCATGAGATGGTAAATGGACTTCACACAGCATTTCTCCTCCAGAGCCACAAACATTAGCATGTTAGCTTTTAGCTTAAAGCATCACTATAGCCTCACACAGCTGCTAGCATGACTGCTACTTGTTAAACACACAGAAAAATAAATCAGGTAACTGTGAACAATATTAATGATGTTCCCTGAAGAACAGAGACACAATATTATTATTGTTATTATTATTATTATTATTATGATTATGATTATTGTTGTTGTTGTTGTTGTTGTACTTTTAATTTGATCATTCTACATGAGCAATAAAACATGTGAAATGATTGATTTCTGTGTGTGTGTGTGTGTGTGTGTGTGTGTCTGTGTGTGTGTGGGCGGTTATCTGTGTGTGTGTGTGTGTGTCTCCCAGGTGATGCAGCATCCGACAGATGGAGCCCACATCCTCGGTCTCCATAGCAACCTGAAGGATGCTTCGGTGCGTGCGGCGGAGCTGAGCGTCCATTCTCTCTTCAGCCAGCCAATCGAACAGGAGGACACAAGTGGTCACCATGGCAACAAGACCAAGGCCTCGGGTAGGGGAACAATGAGGATGACCCTCTGTGTGTATGACAGCATCAGGTGATCATGACATCCTGGCTCCTGATTGGTCTGAACCACGACACACAAGCTCTGTGTCACAAAGAAGAACTACAAAAACTAAAAAGAAATACCCGACAGCTTAAAGTGCTGCTGACCCACGATCCATCACTGAACAGTGTTGTGGAGAAATTGCTGAAGTCAAAGGTCAATGGTGAGGTCAGGAGGGAAGAAAGTGTTCAGGAGCCTCTGATGTCTTATGCTGTAATATTTATTGACGCTTGGCCAAGGAGAATTAGAGACACTCTCAAAGTTCATCAGAAGTGCCTGAGTCGGTCTCACATTCTGCCCAACTCATCCTGGTGGATAGACTTTAAACCCCAAGATAACACCACAAATACTATACGCCCAGAATTAGTCAAAGAGAATGTCTTTACCCATGGAGGTGTTATTGTCAACATATTCTAGTCTGGAGACACAGATGTCTGTTTACGCAGACTGGAACGTCAACGGCCAGCTATCTATTGTGTCTATGAAGGCAGCAATAGGTCTCTTCAACCCTGGCCACCACAGTGTTGAGATAGACTGGCACCTACTGTTCCCAGTCAAAGCCAAACAACTAATACTGCTGAGGACCTCAAGGCCCACACGTGACCCCGTGTAACCTAAGGATAGAAAATTCCATAACAAACAGGACCACGGGGCCCTGGACCGGAACCAATCCTTGGGACAAAAAATGACCACAAAGAGACACAAAACAACATAAAGAGACACAAAACAACACAAAGAGACACAAAACAACATAAAGAGACACAAAACAACACAAAGAGACACAAAACAACACAAAGAGACACAAACAACACAAAGAGACACAAAACAACACAAAGAGACACAAAACAACACAAAGAGACACAAAACAACATAAAGAGACACAAACAACACAAAGAGACACAAAACAACATAAAGAGACACAAACAACACAGAGAGACACAAAACAACCACAAAGAGATACAAAACAACACAAAGAGACACAAAACAACATAAAGAGACACAAAAGAACACAAAGAGACACAAACAACATAAAGAGACACAAACAACATAAAGAGACACAAACAACATAAAGAGACACAAAAGAACACAAAGAGACACAAAACAACACAAAGAGACACAAACAACACAAAGAGACACAAAACAACATAAAGAGACACAAAACAACACAAAGAGACACAAAACAACACAAAGAGACACAAAACAACATAAAGAGACACAAACAACATAAAGAGACACAAAACAACCACAAAGAGACACAAAGCAACACAAAGAGACACAAACAACATAAAGAGACACAAAACAACATAAAGAGACACAAAACAACCACAAAGAGACACAAAACAACGTAAAGAGACACAAAACAACATAGAGAGACACAGA
>CP136867.1:34115003-34140003 GCA_033000465.1 Sciaenops ocellatus | reverse complement strand
GACAGACAGACAGACAGACAGACAGTTACAGACAGTTACAGACAGACAGACAGTTACAGACAGACAGACAGACAGTTACAGACAGTTACAGACAGACAGACAGTTACAGACAGACAGACAGACAGACAGTTACAGACAGTTACAGACAGACAGACAGTTACAGACAGACAGACAGACAGACAGTTACAGACAGTTACAGACAGACAGATATTCACATCTTCTGAAGTCTGTTTCAGGTTCTCAGTTCTGGTTCAGTTCTGGTTCAGTTCTGGTTCAGTTCTGGTTCCGTTCTGGTTTCATGGACTCACAGAAGAACTGATGGTTTGTTTGTGGTTTGTTTTAGGTTGTCAGGAAGTCGGTCCTGGACCAGCTGAACCACATCCTGTTCTCTGATGATCAGATTCCTGATTCCGTCATCCTGATCAACACGTCAGACTGGCAGGGACAGGTCCTCCTCCTCTGTCTTTGAGCTGATTGATCATCATTATCATTATTATTATTATTTATAATTGAATCATCTCACCTGGTCAGTTCAGTACAAACACGTCAAACTAACCTGCACACACTCATGAACACTTTAATGATGCTGTCTGTCTCTGCAGTATCTGTCCGAGCTTCTGTTCGATCAGCCAATCGTCTGCACCGTCTCACCAGCTGACGTTCAGGCCGCCTTCAGCGCCGTCATCAGCCGGATCCAGAGATTGTAAGTTCTGGTTCAGTTCTGATGAAGTGATGTGATGATATGATGAAGTGTAGATGATGTCATACACAGTGTTCCCACTCAAAAGTATCAGCTGTTACTTTCATGATGCGTTCACTGGACATGGGAATTTCCTGTTTCACTGCTGGTCACCTGTCACAGTCCAGGTGTTGTTCAGGTGTTGATGATGTTGATGATGGAGTTGTTGATGCTGACGTAGATCAGCTGTGACATGCTGCTTTCATCACTTCATGGTGCTGTCTATGTGTCTTCCAGCTGTAACTGTAACTCTCAGACGCCTCCCACCGTGAAGGTGGTGGTGGGTGGAGATCAGAGCTACCTCAGCACCGCCCTCTGCTGCTTCGTAGAGCAGCTGGCCAGCAAGACGCCTGATTGGCTGAACTACGTCCGCTTCCTCGTCCTGCCCGTCGGTACGCATCGACACATCGTCACACACACCGGCTCACCGTCAGCCTTCCCATGATGCTTCTTGTGTTTGTCGCCTCACCAGGGTCCCACCCGCTCGCCAAGTACCTGGCTACCCTGGACAGTAAATTCAACAGCCTGTTCATGGACGCCGGCTGGAGGGAGCTGTTTGGACGGCTGGAGCCTCCACCTCTCGGTCAGGGTCACATGTTGTAATTAAAAAGATTGATTTATTCATTAATGTGTCTGTATGCTAATGAAGGAGGCGGTCCTAAACCAGTCTGAAGCACGATTGGTTGATCCAGACAGAAGCGTTAGCGCTGAGGCTACACGCAGACGCAGTGTGTGCTGCACAGAGAGAAGAAGAAGAAGAAGAGGAAGAAGAAGAAGAGGAAGAAGAAGAAGAAGAAGAGGAAGAAGAAGAAGAAGAAGAGGAAGAAAAAGAAGAAGAAGAAGAGGAAGAAAAAGAAGAAGAAGAAGAAGAGGAAGAAAAAGAAGAGGAAGAAAAAGAGGAAGAGGAAGAAGAGGAAGAGGAAGAGGAAGAAGAGAACGCCATGAGCTCGATAATTCAGTTGACGATAAACCTTTTCTGTGATGTCACTTCCTGTTTTAAAGCTGGTTCCACTCAGACTATCGTTAGCTCCCCGAGCTGACCAATCATGATTCAGACTGATTTAGGACCGCCCCCTCAATTAGCATCAGCCTCTTACATTCACACCTTATATTCACACCTGTATGTCCACTGCAGAAACACTGCAGACCACCTAAACCAAGACAAGACAAGACCAAGACAAGACTGAACCAAGACCAAGACAAGACTGAACCAAGATCAAGACAAGACTGAACCAAGACCAAGACAAGACTGAACCAAGACCAAGACAAGACCAAGACAAGACAAGACAAGACTGAACCAAGATCAAGACAAGATTGAACCAAGATCAAGACAAGACTGAACCAAGATCAAGACAAGACTGAACCAAGACCAAGACAAGACTGAACCAAGACCAAGACAAGACTGAACCAAGATCAAGACAAGACTGAACCAAGATCAAGACAAGACCAAGACAAGACCAAGACAAGACTGAACCAAGATCAAGACAAGACTGAACCAAGACCAAGACAAGACCAAGACAAGACCAAGACAAGACTGAACCAAGATCAAGACAAGACCAAGACAAGACCAAGACAAGTCTGAACCAAGATCAAGACAAGATTGAACCAAGATCAAGACAAGACTGAACCAAGATCAAGACAAGACTGAACCAAGACCAAGACAAGACCAAGACAAGACTGAACCAAGACCAAGACAAGACTGAACCAAGACCAAGACAAGACTGAACCAAGACCAAGACAAGACCAAGACAAGACAAGACAAGACTGAACCAAGATCAAGACAAGACTGAACCAAGATCAAGACAAGACTGAACCAAGATCAAGACAAGACTGAACCAAGACCAAGACAAGACCAAGACAAGACCAAGACAAGACTGAACCAAGATCAAGACAAGACTGAACCAAGACCAAGACAAGACCAAGACAAGACCAAGACAAGACTGAACCAAGATCAAGACAAGACCAAGACAAGACCAAGACAAGTCTGAACCAAGATCAAGACAAGACCAAGACCAGACTAAGACCAGAGTAAGACGAGACAATGAGCCTCCTTGGGTATCTGACATGTAGGCAGCAGTCTCAGGATGTCGTGGCAGGTTTGGACCTTCAGGTCTTCGTCCTTCAGTCTGAAGACGTTCTGCCTCTGTTGACAGATCCTGTCGGCGTGGCAGCTCGAGTGTGTCAGTACGTGAGCGGAGCTGCTGTCTCTCACCTGTGTCCGATCTCAGAGGCCATGCTGACCTGCAAACACAAGAGGTTAGTACCTCCTTGCCACAGTCATGATCAGACCTCCGTCACCTCCGTCAGAGCGAGTGTCAGATGACCGTGTTCACAGTTCATTCCTTCAGGATCTTCAGGACACGTTTAAACTCTGAAGGTCGACAGAGCGTCATGAAGACTCGACAGTAACACCTGAAGCTCACCTGGAGGAGAGTCAGTCAGACCGTGTGTGTGTGTTTCCTGCTGACTGTGTGAACTCTTCTTCTTCTGCAGCCCCGACGACGACTCCTGTCAGAAGTTTGTTCCTTTTATCGGGGTAAGAAATCAAATGAGCTGCTCCGACCGCGCCACCAGCACCGCTGAGACCCGCCCACTGTCCACACACTGAACATCCATTGGCCTGTTTATTCTGTGCTGTGACATCACTTCCTGTCTGAACTGACACTCGTTTGTTGATTAAATGTCCTTGTTGCCGTGGAGATGGCTGTTTGTTGCCATGGAGACTGAAGTCTTTTATCTGTTTCAGCTGGTGAAGGTCGGCGTCGTGGAGCAGAACTTCCTGTCCACCTCAGGTAGACCACACTCACCTGTCATGTGCTGAGCCCACCCCCTCAGCTCCGCCCCCCCATCACCTCACTGCGCTCTCATTGGCTGTCATTTAAACCTTTAAATCCCGTCACCTGTTTACACACCTGCTTCTCTCCTCACAGTCGACTCTGATGACATCATACTGGGATCTCCTCCCTCCCAATCAGGAGCACCAATCAGCATCGCCTCCACACCTCCTCCCTCCCCCTCCATGAGGTACTTCCTGTTTACAGCAGAACCTTTTGTCTTTGGGTACGGTCGAATAGTCAAAAAAATTAGCTTCCAAGGTTCCTAAGCAAATTTGACTACTGGACCGCACCCTTACTCTCTGATGAGAACCCTAACCTCTGTCCTCCTCCTGCTCGATCAGCTGTCCAGGGGAGGTGATGGGTCTGCAGGTGGACTACTGGAGCAGTCAGGTTGGAGGAGGTGGAGGAGGAGGTGGTGGAGGAGGAGAGAGGAGGAAGGAGGTGGGGGTGAAGAACACATTGAAGAGCAACTTCCGAAGTCTGCAGGTGTCGAGGATCAGCGGAGGAGAACTGATGAGCATGACGGTGGTGACAAAGGAGAAGAACAAAAAAGGTGAGGAGGAGGAGGGGGAGGGGGAGGAGGAGGGGGAAGAGGATGATGATGATGATGATGATGATGATGATGATGATGATGAAGGTGTGTTTCTGTCAGTCATGTTCCTCAGTAAGAAGACGAAGGAGAAGGAGGCAGAGTCGAGGAGTCAGCTGATCGAGGGAATCAGCAGACTGATCTGTACCTCCAAACACCAACACACACTGAGAGGTACACACACACACACACACACACACACACACACTGAGAGCTACACACACACACACACACACACACACACACACACTGAGAGGTACACACACACACACACACACACACACACACACTGAGAGGTACACACACACACACACACACACACACACACACACACACACACTGAGAGGTACACACACACACACACACACACACACTGAGAGGTACACACACACACACACACACACACACACACACTGAGAGGTACACACACACACACACACACACTGAGAGCTACACACACACACACACACACACACACACACACACACACACACTGAGAGGTACACACACACACACACACACACACACACACACACACACACACTGAGAGGTACACACACACACACACACACACACACACACACACTGAGAGGTACACACACACACACACACACACACACACACACACACACACTGAGAGGTACACACGCACACACACACACACACACACACACACACACACTGAGAGGTACACACACACACACACACACACACACACACACACTGAGAGGTACACACACACACACACACACACACACACACACACTGAGAGGTACACACACACACACACACACACACACACACACACACACACACACTGAGAGGTACTCACACACACACACACACACACACACACACACACACACACAGCTAACATGAGCTAACAGCAGCTACAGCTGTCAGCAGTTTACTTCACTGTCCATCAGGAAACTCTGTAAATCACGGAGCATGGAGGCGTCAGCGCCGTCTGGTGGACAGACTCTGTACTAGCCTCAGTATTTCTAAAGAACTGATCGGACCGCGTGTCCTCCGGTACCGAGCGATCCGTTGGGCCTTTAACGCGTCTCCTGTCTCTCAGTCTCTGTAGACGGAGTCGAGTGGAACGACGTGAAGTTTTTCCAGCTCGCCGCTCAGTGGCCGACTCACGTCAAACACTTTCCTGTCGGGATCTTTGGCTACAACAAACCCTGAAGCTCCTCCCCCCTTCACCTGTGTCACATGACCCCGCCTCCAGAGGTGCAGACACCTGGTTTGGCTGTTTACACTCACGTCCTGTTGGAACAGAAACATTTGTACCATGAAAGTCACTTTTTAATTCTTTATATTCAACCTGCTGATATTTATTCTTATTTATATGAACTGTAAATACTGAACACACTGTGTGTGTGTGTGTGTGTGTGTGTGTCTGATAATAATCATCATGCAGCTTATGTGTGGAGCTGTTGTCATAGCAACAAGACCTTAAACCCAACCAGCTACAGAGGGGTCCACGTGGACGACGTGTCAGCGAATAACGTGACCTTTTCTTTCCCAGCTATTACCCATGATGCTCAGCTGCTGGTTTGTTTTCTTGTGTTCATTCAGTCGTCCACTTCCTGTCACATGGCGCAGCTTGAACCCTTTAAGACGGCGTTTTGTAACTGTAACAATAAAGTGACTTTGTGTTCTTCTGACAGCGCTCTGTGGATTTTATCTGTTGTCTTATAAAAATAGATGGAGTCAGGGTTGGCTCATCAATGTCACACCTGGTAAGGGCAGCCAATCACATCAAGCAAGAGGCGGGCTTTAATGAGGCGGTCGAAGTGATTGAACAGGGTGGAACAAACGTAGACGAGAGGTCGATGTTAGCACGCAGCACCAAACTGTTTTTCCTTGTCATCAGCTGCAGTTCATCGTGTTTGATCGGCGGGTTGTGAATGCAGCCTCGATCCACAGGAGCACCAGACACAGCTCGCAGATCAGTTTATGAATGTAGAGATGTGTCTGTTTTTAGGCTAACGGGGGGGTTGACTGACTGTACAAGTAGAGGTCAAGAAATAATGGGCACGGCCAAATAGTCAAAAAAATCAGCTCCTAAGTCCTTTCCTAACCACTTTTCCTAACCACTTTTCCTTGACCTCGATGGAAAACGTCACGAGGTCATAAGGAAAGATGTGAAGGAGAGGTGATAAGGAGTTAGGAGAAGACGACTGCTCTTACACTAGACTACGTCATGATGTGACGGTGAATGTTATTGACGTGATCTGTGGTAAAACTACAAAGTCCAGAAGATGGACTACAAAACGCTCATCTGAGATACTTCCTAGATCCTCCCCGTGCGCTCTGACCGTGTTGTTTCATGCAGGAAATATAAACGTGGACAACCCGGTGAAAAATGTGACGTCATCATCAACGTCAGAATTCAAATAATAAATGAATATTGTCCACCTGTCACAGAAGTCACATGACGTGTTTGTTACGCTGGTATGGTCGCTCACCCTCCTGTCCACTCATATAGAAACATATCAGCAAGTTATGGCAAAGATATATGATTAATCAGCAACGGTAACTTCATGATGATCTGCAGGACGCTGGATGTCACAGTTACAAACAGTTTTTACTCTGTGTGTGAACGCAGCTCCACAGTCAACAACACAACACACTTCATGATCCAACACGTATGTTCATATTCACACGCTCTCTCTGCTGCAGTCTGCATCACACTGTTTAAACACACTGATGGTTTAATGACTGAACGCTGCGTCCATTTTAAGGAACTGTGGGAGGCATCACCTCCTTTCCTTTCCTAAAGGATGCTCTGTGTATCCTAAAGGAGATAATAAAGGAAGCGTTGAAGCTCCTTTCCTTCACAGTTAGAGGATTCAAACAGCTCTGATCATGACGGACACGTTAACACTGCAGTGAGGAACCTTCATGAGACAAACTGAGTATTGGACCGCAGCCGCTGTGTTTTATTTCTGTGAAGTGACAACAGGAAGTTGAACCTCCTCCATGAGCTGCAGCACCTCCTGCTGACGTGTTCGACAATCAGCAGCCGAAATCCAAAAACTCTTTTTAACGCCGCTTTCTCCTGTTGAGCTGCGTCTCAGTTCAGATACTTCTGTTAGTACTCTTCTATGTAGTACTCTGTGTACTTCCTGGTGTAGTACTCTAAATTCAGCAGGTAGTGTCTCAATTTGAGTACGGTCGTCGTGAACTTACAGGAAATGACGATCACAACATTTAATGTTGCTAAATTGTAACCATGTGCAGCGTTAGCAAATATAAATCATCTGTATACCGAGGTATTCACCTCCACCTCTTCAGCTCCAGCTGCTTCCCCAGCCGCCATTTTCTCAATGCTGCTGGTCCCTCAGCTTCAGCTACAGAGACAAAATGGCGTCCACCGAGGACGAGAAGTGTTCAACACTCAGAGTTTGCGGTCCAATAGTCAAATTTGCTTAGGAACCTTCCTAACTGAGTGAAATGACCCGGAAGTATTTACGTAGCCGTCATAATAAGAGCTGTTTGAATCCTCTGACTGTGAAGGAAAGGAGCTTCAATGCTTCCTTTATTATCTCCTTTAGCATAGGATACACGGAGCATCCTTTAGGAAAGGAAACGAGGTGATGCCGTCCCAAAATTCCTTGCGGCAGCGACAAAAAAATCGGCGCACCGTTCAGTCATTCACAACCAGCAAACATGAATGTATTTAAACAGTGTGATGCAGCCTGCAGCAGAGAGAGCGTGTGAATATGAACATACGTGTTGGATCATGAAGTGTGTTGTGTTGTTGACTGTGGAGCTGCGTTCACACACAGAGTAAAAACTGTTTGTAACTGTGACATCCAGCGTCCTGCAGATCATCATGAAGTTACCGTTGCTGATTAATCATATATCTTTGCCATAACTTGCTGATATGTTTCTATATGAGTGGACAGGAGGGTGAGCGACCATACCAGCGTAACAAACACGTCATGTGACTTCTGTGACAGGTGGACAATATTCATTTATTATTTGAACTCTGACGTTGATGATGACGTCACATTTTTCACCGGGTTGTCCACGTTTATATTTCCTGCATGAAACAACACGGTCAGAGCGCACGGGGAGGATCTAGGAAGTATCTGAGATGAGCGTTTTGTAGTCCATCTTCTGGACTTTGTAGTTTTACCACAGATCACGTCAATAACATTCACCGTCACATCATGACGTAGTCTAGTGTAAGAGCAGTCGTCTTCTCCTAACTCCTTATCACCTCTCCTTCACATCTTTCCTTATCACCTCTCCTTCACATCTTTCCTTATCACCTCTCCTTCACATCTTTCCTTGACCTCGTGACGTTTTCTATCGAGGTCAAGGAAAAGTGGTTAGGAAAGGTGGTTAGGAAAGGACTTAGGAGCTAATTTTTTTGACTATTTGACAATACCCAGCATCTGACTTTAGACAGGACAGACAGGGTGAACCACCTGATGCAAGAGGAAGTGACAGCGACAGTCTGTGGACCAATCAGAGGTGAGAATAAGTAAAACCATGTCACTCGCTGAAGGAAAGACACTGCAGACAACTCACATGTTCACATCGTCCAATAGGCATCCGTCGGCTGCAGCCAATCCTATCATGACACACACACACACACAACTGGACTGAGTTTTAAAGAGTTCATGGACCTTTAATGGCTTCAACACCAAACTCAGGAACCTCGTACACACACAAATAACTATGTTCAAACTCAGTGCAGATATTCATTTAAGTGCATCACTACTGATCCAGTCCAAACCACCGTGAACTGCCTCCTTTGTTAGCATGAACCATTAAAAGTCAATCCAAACCTTTGAAAATATAAGAACCTGGCACATCATGCAGGACTCCATCAACTGTCAGGAACCAGCAACAACCTTTAGACATTTATCTGAACATTGAGATCAATAAAAGAAATGATAAGAACCCATTAGAACCCAGCAGAATCCTTCAAAGTTTATCTGAACCCTTGGAAAAAATGTCAGGGACCTCTCACATTATACAGAAACATATTGGAACTTTTAACAGTGCATTGGGACCGTCAACAAGCTGTCGGATCCTTCAGGAACTTTTGGGATTTTTAGAAACCAATCAGAGTTGTTTTGAACCTGTTGAAATAAATGTTCTGCTGGACTCTGTAAAGGTATTTTATCTGTTAGAGTTCTGTCAGAACGGTTACATGTCCTCCAGAACCTTAAGGAATCCATCAACTGTCAGCAAATGATTACAAGCTTCCAACATCTACCAAACCTTTAGACAAATAACTGAAGTTATGGGAACTTGTCAGAATATGCAGGAATATATTGGAACATTTTGAAATCCACCAGAACTGTTCATCAAAAACCTTTCTGGACCTGAAGCTGAACTTTTAGAAGCCCTTTACGTGGCAGTAGGCCTCCAGTGAGGAGAAGACAATGTACATTAACCACAGGCTGAAGAACAGGCAGGTGGTGAGGATCTTGGGGACTCTGGGTCCGCCGAGCTCCCCGCCAATCTCGGGCCGGCGGCGGTAGATGAGGACGGCAATGCAGATGAAGGCAAAGATGGTGAAGAGTGTGACGGAGAAGGCCAGCGTGCCCGGGTCAACCCTGAACTCCCGGCCTTTGGAGTAATGGTAGATAGCAGCGATGGACCAGGCCACGCCGATACCCAGGAAGACATTAACAGCGTTACTTCCAGTCACGTTGCCGATGGAGGCGTCTGCGTATTGGTCCTGGATGGCTGCCACCTTACTGGCAAAAGTGTCTGTGGGAGAAAACATAAAGGTCAGAGGTCAAAGCTTAGTTT
Organism: Sciaenops ocellatus; assembly: GCA_033000465.1. Lineage (NCBI taxonomy): Eukaryota > Metazoa > Chordata > Actinopteri > Sciaenidae > Sciaenops > Sciaenops ocellatus. The sequence goes on along the minus strand of CP136867.1, from coordinate 34,130,051 downwards.
ACTGCCTGTTTTTGATCCAACAGACACTCAACAACTGAGCCAATGTGGTCTAATACTGCTGTATCTGACACTAATGTATTAAAAAAAAAAAAATAAATAAATAAAAATATATATATACACACACACACACACACACACACACACATATATATATATATATATAAATGTACATACATAAATTTCAACAGTTTATTTTGCGGTTAAGACTCTTGTACAAGTGTTACTCACGCTACACATTTAGCCTGATGACCCCCATCCACACCTGCACTCAGGTGACCTCAAGTCAAGTGACCCACTAGATGGACGGTTGTGTCCATGAGTCATGATGCCTCCAAAGGGGTCAGTGACCCCACACAGGTAAATACCACGTCAGGTAGAACGTCTTTCGGAAACTAAGCGAGTCCGGTCAGCTACAATGACATTCGACTTGTTCTACAGAACTTCTATCACACCTGACTTACACTTTCAAAGTTCCTCAACTGCCCATGTCAGCGCAGACTCCATGTGTCAACAGGCGTGTGAACATGTCCGTGCATGCACACACCTTATGTGGTATAAACAGAACCATGCGTGTGTCCACATCGGCTTCAGAAACATGTTGACTATTTTAAAAAGAAGTTTTATTCAAACTAGAAGGCTGTGCCTGATGTTTAGTATGAGAATCCACCATCACTGGGGTTACCTGGTACAGATGTGCCTAAAGCTACGAACACCACAGCCGTGACGGAGTCTTTGAGGCCAACTGTGCAGCCGAAATGTGACGCCAGGTCGCCGATCACTGCCGTCAGGAGGCCGATAACGGAGATAGAGACGACGAAGCAGGCCCAACCATTCCAGTAGTCGGTGGGAGGAACGAAGGCGAACAGAAGCTTCCAGAAGACCGTGAGGAAGTGCATGACGTAGTCAAAACAGGAGGGCAGCTTCTCCTCACCACAATCATCGTCATCATCATCACCTGGGCAGGAGAGGGAGGCAGAGTCAGCAGTGATTAAAGTGTGGTGAGGAACTTCTCCAAAGACCTCAAACTTTGAATGCCGTTAATGGAGCTTGTTTCTTAACCACACCTTTCTCTTCTTGTGCTACACCACAAAACTTTTTCTTAAGGTCTTACCAGAGCTGACTGTGATAGCTTCCACAAATTGTTCTCTCCAGCTGTTTGTCCCGATCACCAGAGCCAGGTTGGTCTTCTTAAGAAGTTTATCTACGGTGCTCTGAAAGACAGCAGGAAGTTCACAGGAAACTATCTCATGCTCATGCTGATCCCTTTACAAATCATCCCATCAGTCTGAAAATAGATTCTTAGAGTTTATTTTGACGGTGTCAGATTAAAAATGAGTGTTTAATCGGATGAAAATCAGACTTGTTATGTTTTTGTAGACGCTGTGGCTCCTCTTCTATGCCATGTTTCTACAGGAGCCCAGAACAGACAAACTAAACTAGATCAAGATTTCCACCGTAGTTTCTCTTTTATGCTACGGAGGAGAGGGTGAGGTGAGGGGGTTGTAATCTGCCTTTGAGTCCTACCCTTTGATCGTGACAGAAACTGATCCCACCTTGAACTCGTACGACTCCTCGATGACGACCTCCAGTTTGACGTGCTCGCCCAGCGTCGGCTTGCCCATCTCGGCGATCCGCCTCTCCTCCTCCTCCTTCTTGGTCAAAACGTCCTCGCCGTCCTCCTCTGACAGAGAGACAGAGAAAGATTGATGGTCAGACCGTCATCGCTGAAGACTGATGGACAGATGGACAGATGGATGGATACATTTTAATAGATTTAAATAAATAATCTTAATAGTCTAACAACAAAAGTGTCCTCATTGAGGATCCTAGTGGTCTTCCTGAGCCTCTCAGTTCTGGTCTGGTGTGTCCAGAACTTTCTTCCTGATCACAGAGCCCGTGATCCGGGTGGTTTGGATCCTTAAAGGTTCTCCTTGCTGTATTATTACAGGTATAGATTATTTTAGGCAGGTAGAGCTCCACTTGGATGGATGGACACAGGCAGAAATGAAGACGTTTTCTGATGATGGGATCACCCTGGCCTCCAGCTCCATCGTAAAGAATCTCGAGTTGTTTTTGATCAGGATTTGTCCTTTAATGTCCACATAAAACAAATTTCGAGGACTGCTTTCTTCCACTTACATAACATCGCCAAAATCAGACGCATCGTATCTCAAGCGGATGCAGAAAAACTAGTCCATGCATTCGTTACTTCTAGGCTGGACTATTGTAACTCTTTGTTATCAGGCTGCTCCAGTAAGTCTCTGAGGACTTTGCAGCTAATTCAGAATGCTGCTGCACGTGTTCTGACAGGAACCAAGATCAGAGATCACATCTCTCCCATTTTGGCTTCTTTGCATTGGCTACCTGTTCAATCTAGAATAGAATTTAAAATTCTTCTCCTTACATACAAAGCTCTTCATGGTCAGGCACCATCATATCTAAAAGAGCTCATAGTACCTTACTACCCCTCTAGAACGCTGCGCTCTCAGAATGCTGGGTTCCTTGTGGTTCCTATAGTTTCCAAAAGTAGACTGGGAGCCAGAGCTTTCAGCTACCAAGCTCCTCTTCTGTGGAACAAACTACCATTTTGGGTTCTGGAGGCAGACACGGTCAACACTTTTAAGAGTAGACTTAAGACTTTCCTTTTTGATAGAGCTTATAGTTAGGGCTGGCTCAGGTCATCCCTTAGTTATGCTGCTACAGGAGTACACTTCCATTGATGCACTGGGCTCTTCTTATTATTGCTGCTGTTCATCTTTGTCTCTCTACACTGATCCGTTCCCTGCAGACGTCGTGTCTGTAATTAATATTTTAAAGAGTCTGATGTAGACCTGCTCACTGTCTAGACTGACTGAATGGACGAGCAGAGTGCTGACAGACAGATGAGTGGACAGATAAACTTAAGGAAGGGTAGATGAACAAACAGGTAGTGGATGTGCAGACTGAAGGGTGGATGGGCAGATGGACGTACCTGTGATGTTGATGATGGTGGAGGGGGCTGGGTGGTCTCGTCCCTGGACCTTCCTGTAGACGTCTCTGCCTGAACAGGTAAACACAAACTGATTGAACTGAAAAAAGACACCTCGAGTCGCTGAGGTGGAACATCACATCCTCCAACAACGACAACTACACTTAAGAAAAAAGATCTGAACTTCACGTCTAACAGAGCCTGTGACCAATCAGCTTCTGCTGGTTGAGGAGGTCAGAGATCACTTGGTGAGGAGACAAGGTCAGCAGTGATTGATGTGAGGTGTCAAAGCATGCAGTCAGACACGAGTCCCGTCAGGATCAGGTGACTGATGTTTTCAGGTATCCTTCATGGTATTTTAGAGTTTGTCATTTCCTGATAAACCAGAAAAACTTGTTGATGATGTCATCCTGTACTAATTTAACATCCAATCAAACGCTTTCTCTCTTCTGACACCGCCGGAGCGGAGTGCTTCCTGTTTGATCCAGTCTATGAGTGACTGTGAGGGCTGCTACAGTCATCTCTGTCCGGGCCTCGCTGATTACTGTACAGAACCAGAACCACAGAACTTTATTCAAACTGGATCAGATTTTATTCACAATATATTTGCTGCTTTTCCCTCTGATGTCCTCCAACAGCTTCAACTCTCTGTGATTTACAGAGTTTATGATGGACACATAGCTTAAGCCTAAAGTAGCTAACATTGATAAGATGGAGGACTGTGTGCGACATCTGAAGATATAAAATCTCATTGTAAGGCATAACGAGTCTTACTGAAGCACAGATGCTGTCAGAACATCACAGCATGTCCGATAAAGGTAACAGACGCCTGCGGCTGACTGACTGATGGCCGGGTGACACTCGGACAGACGTCGCCCCGAGAAGAACACGACACTGCGAGGTATGTTCAAAGTGTTGACGATCGATGTGTCCTGCAGTTCACATCAGTTCACATCAGCTAGCCGGGTTCTTCATCGACGCACGAGCAAGTCCACCGCTAAGATTGTCACATCTTTGCACTCTGTTTTTAAATCATCTGTTTTACATCAACATATTCTCTCGTCCATACACTGTCAGCATGTTAATGAACTGATCCACGGTCAGTGTTTGAGGACACTCTGTGACAAACGTCTTCCAGAAACCTTCAGAGGTTCTCCACAGATCACGTTCCAGTGGAAACACTGAAGGTTCCTCGAGAAAGCTTTTGGACTACACACAAGTTCTCTGACTGTAACGAAGGAACATCCTGTTTTCACACTGAATGTACGCAGTGTGTATCCAGATGTTCTCATCAGCTGACATCTGTATTATGTCTTAACTTGGACATAATATCAAAGACAAGCTCTCATTTAACAAGCAGGTGGAGGTTATGATTTTATATTTGGATATTTCTGTCTGCACAGATGAGAGTCTGCAGACAGATTCGGGTTTATGTTTTACATATTCTCTGTATACTGTTCATGCACAGGTTGTTTCATAGTGAGATGAAACCTGCTTCCTGCTTTGATGGAGGACATTTTATCTTTGTGTGTCCACACAGTGAGAAATGAGAGTTTCACCGTGACATTCATGTGCTGCATGTCTGTTATCGGTCAGAGGCGTCTTACCATACAGCTGTTTGTCTAATGAGAAGTCGTACAGGAAGGACACGTTAACTGACATCAACAGGAAGTGATGAAATCATGAGACAGAATGTCTGACTTCACTCACCTGTTCTGACGAATCCACCTGAAAGTTTAAAGAAACAAGAAGTCAGAATTTATTGAGTTCACTTAAAGAAATCATTTATATAAAATCCACAGATGCTGACGATGTTTCAGTGCTGACAGAGATGAAGACAGAATGAAGAGAAACAGGAAACGAGCTTACCGACTTCCTGAAGCAACACAGCTGAGAAGGAAACAGACAAGACAGAAATCAGAGAATAAAACAGGAAGTAGATCAGATCGTCCGACCACATCGGCTCAGATGTTCTCAACACAGCCAACCTGACAAACCTGGACCTGGACCTGGACCTGGACCAGGACCTGGACCAGGACCTCAGAAGGTTTGGATTTAAGGACTTCTTGTTTATCTAAATTACACACAGTGTTCCTCCTGTTAATGTCAAAGTTGTGAATTTTCTAATGTTAAGTTTCAAATTCAAGCAAAACTTAGTGAGAAAACAGGCAGGTTAAACACAACGAGGACAGATAGAGAGAGGACACCTGTCCTAACCTGTCCACACCTGTCCAGACCTGTCTACACCTGTCCTAACCTGTCCACACCTGTCCACACCTGTCTACACCTGTCTACACCTGTCCTAACCTGTCCACACCTGTCCTAACCTGTCCACACCTGTCTACACCTGTCTACCTGTCCTAACCTGTCCACACCTGTCTACACCTGTCTACACCTGTCTACACCTGTCCTAACCTGTCCATACCTGTCTACACCTGTCTACCTGTCCTAACCTGTCCACACCTGTCTACACCTGTCTACACCTGTCCACACCTGTCCACACCTGTCCTAACTAGTCCTAACTAGTCCTAACTAGTCCCACCATATTCTGAAGAGTTCTAACTTGTCCAGATTTTAACCAACTACTCCAAACCCATTGCTAATCAATCCCAACCAGTCCAAACTAAGCCGACTGGCACCTCTCCTGACTGGTCTTAACCGGTCTTAACTGGTCTTAACCGGTCTTAACTGGTCTTAACCTATCCTAAATGTATCTCTCCTCCCTGTCTCAGAATTATCAGAATCTCAGACTAGTCCAAACCAGACTTTACTGGTCCAACTGAGCTCTGACCAATTGGAGGAGGCCGCACAGCGACAGATGAAGTAAACAGAGCAAAAGCAGGAAAAGAATGCCTGAAGGTCGCCGAAGGAAAGGTCAGAGGTCAACAGAGAGGTCAAGGTGCCTCTTCACACCTGTCCATCTCCTCCTGTTCCAGTATGGCTCCTTCAGCTCTATGTAGAAGCTGGCCTGCTTATCGTACTCCTCGTGGTCAATTATTCTAACGCTTATCGTCTTCCTGCGGACGACAGTGCAGACAACAAGAGCGGGGGGGGGTCAGAGGTCAGAGGTCAGAGGTCATGCATTAGTTCATCAACACACATTCAAACACACTCATCATGGCCGACAGACGCAAACTGACAGGACTCCGTCGTTATGGTGTCGGAGTTACCATGGCAACACCATACGAGGATGAGGAGGAAGTGACCTCACTGCATCTGTCCTGCAGGGCAGAGACATCGAATTCGCTGACGTTAAAGTCACAACGAAGGAAGTGTTTACATCATCGTCACCAAAATAAAACAAATACTGCACAGGGTGTTTTATTTTGAAAACTGACTGGACTCTCTGTTTCTGTGTCTGATTTCTTGTCAGCTCGATCCGCTCTGACGCTCGTCAATCAGCGTCCAGAACAGGCACCACCAGCGCTGCCTGCATGTGCTCAGTGCAAACTTAACTTTGTGTCTGTCCACAGCTGAACTCTCAATCAATATGTGTGGAACTGCACTTCCCATAATGCTTTGGGTGGATGTAAACAGGAAGTTTAGTGTGTATTTGTTTACGTGCTGTCAGTTAGCGAAGTTAGCAGCTCCTGTATGCAGAAAACGAGATGATCAGGAAGTGAACAGGAAGTGAGGCGAGTGTTCATTGTGACTTTAACGGTCTTCAGGTGAGTTTTGATTGACAGGTTAAAGGTTATTAGTGATGGGGCGGAGTTACAGCACAGGAAGGCGATGCCCCCACCTTTCCTCTCACTCATTTCCAGCAGCTGAGGCTCGCCCATTTCTAAGAAGAAGTTCTTGTTTTTCTCATATTCTTCATCATCAATTATATTGATCTGAACCGCTTTGCTGAAACAGAAACAGAAAAAAAAAACTGATAAAGTAAAGCTGAGAAAGTTTGCAGATGGAGAGGAGAGCTGACGGAGAGGTGAGCGGCAGATGGAGAGGTGAGCGGCAGACGGAGAGGTGAGCAGCAGACGGCAGACGGAGAGGTGAGCGGCAGATGGAGAGGTGAGCAGCAGACGGAGAGAAGAGCGGCAGACGGAGAGAAGAGCAGCAGACGGAGAGGTGAGCGGCAGACTGAGAGAAGAGCGGCAGACGGAGAGAAGAGCGGCAGACAGAGAGGTGAGCGGCAGACGGAGAGGTGAGCAGCAGACGGAGAGAAGAGCGGCAGACGGAGAGAAGAGCGGCAGACGGAGAGGTGAGCAGCAGACGGAGAGAAGAGCGGCAGATGGAGAGAAGACCAGCAGACGGAGAGGTGAGCAGCAGACGGAGAGGTGACGGAGAGGTGAGCGGCAGAAAGCAGACGGAGAGGTGAGCAGCAGACGGAGAGGTGAGCGGCAGATGGAGAGGTGAGCGGCAGACGGAGAGGTAAGCGACAGACGGAAAGGTGAGCGGCAGACGGAGAGGTAAGCGACAGACGGCAGACGGAGAGGTGAGCGACAGACGGAGAGGTGAGCAGCAGACGGAGAGGTGAGCGACAGAAGGCAGACGGAGAGGTGAGCGACAGGCGGAGAGGTGAGCGACAGACGGCAGACGGAGAGGTGAGCGACAGACGGCAGACGGAGAGGTGAGCGACAGACGGCAGACGGAGAGGTGAGCGGCAGACGGAGAGGTGAGCGGCAGACGGAGAGGTAAGCGACAGACGGAGAGGTGAGCGGCAGACGGAGAGGTGAGCAGCAGACGGAGAGGTGAGCGACAGAAAGCAGACGGAGAGGTGAGCAGCAGACGGAGAGGTGAGCGGCAGATGGAGAGGTGAGCGACAGACGGAGAGGTGAGCGGCAGACGGAGAGGTGAGCAGCAGACGGAGAGGTGAGCGACAGACGGCAGACGGAGAGGTGAGCGACAGACGGAGAGGTGAGCGACAGACGGCAGACGGAGAGGTGAGTGACAGACGGCAGACGGAGAGGTGAGCGGCAGACGGAGAGGTGAGCGGCAGACGGAGAGGTGAGCGACAGACGGCAGACGGAGAGGTGTGTGTGTGTGTGTGTGTGTGTGTCAGTAGCGTGGAAAATCTTCTTCATCCATCTCCATGTTTATTTAATGTCAGCAGATTGACGGTTTGGAGGTTTCTGTGATTTCAGAGACGTTGAGGTGTTTGACCTCGTTGTTCGGTTGTTTCCTGATAATCAGAAATCACACACATTGTCTGTCGCCTTGTAGTTTGGGTACAAACGTGTAATAGACCTGCTGATCCACCAGAAGATACTGTGTCAGTGTCACGTTTACCTCGCCTGTATGAATGAGTCCATATTTGGACACTGACTCACTTCTTGAGTCAGCCTCACATGGACGTTTGAGGAACTGCAGGTTTTGGTACTTCCTGTGTTGGCTTCACTTCACAGACCCGGAGGTTGATGCTCCTGAACCCAACCAAAGTGTGACCTCAACAAACTTTATTTTGAAAGTGCAATGAGACTCTGTGTTTGTGTTATTACTACCTGGACCACAGAACATGTTGAGAACGTGCACCTTCACAGTGGACCAGCGTCCTGTCACAACTGTCCCGTCCAATGTCCCGGGACTTTTTATGTCATTTTAGGGCGGTATTGTCACAAAACCTATGAAACTAAGAGAAGCCAAAGAGCAGAGATGTGGCTCTGAAGTCAGAGGAGACGTCTCAGGTCAAGGGACACTCCTTTGAGGACAGCATTGTAGCCAGTGAAGACAGATGGTCTGACAGAGGAGTAAAGGAAGCCATTAACCTAGAAAGACCATTCCTGAACAGAGGAGGGGGGTCACAACAACATCTGTCAGCTACATACAACACAGTCCTAAGCGCAGGGTGAGTCAACGACACACAGGTGGAGGGGTGTGTCCGTGAATCACATGCCTCTCAATACGTCATCACTTTAGCTTTAGCTGTTAGCATGACATCAGACACCGTCTCTCGACCCCACAGAGGTAAATACCTGAGACTCCCCAGGAGTCAGATAGAACCAAGCAGCAACCTCCGTGTGAAGTGAAGCCAACACAGGAAGTGCCAAAAACTGCAGTTCCTCTTGTCGTCCACTTGAGGCTGGCTCCAGCAGTGAGTCAGTCTCCATAAGTCCCCATGTTAAAATGTCCAACAGCAGACATAAACATGTTCATGATAAACTAACTACAAGAAAAACTGATGTGAGACTGAGCGAGTCTCTGCAGAGTTGGTGAGAATTGTTTGACTTGACAACCATCAGAGACATTCAGACACAGACTCATCTGATTTAATGTCACTATAAAATCAGATAATGCAGCTTCGCGTCTGCTTTTGCTCTCTGCAGGTTTACAGTCAGTGTTCTTTGGAGGGAAACAGACAGAAGTTGAAATGAAAAGTGCGATGAGGACGGAGGCTGGCTGCCGGCCAGCAGCGACCTCCCCTGTGATCGGATCTGAGAGGAACCGGCTGCAGTCATCTGTCTGCTTTATGGGCCGAGCCCTGGACGATGAGCAGGGTCCTGCTGCTGCTCAGCACAGGCTGGCCTAATAAGGCAGAGAGCGGCGTGATGTTTATCTGCCCAACACGCCACCAGCCCGTCTGGATGAACAGCACAACCAGAGACACCGAGCTGGAAATCAACTCACACTCAGCAAAGAGGAAAACATCCAACAAACCAATTCACAACAAACCAGAAACCAACCATCAGCATGCTAACATGCTCACAGTGACAATGCTAACAATGTTTACCATGTTCAGCATTGTAGTTTAGCATGCTAGCATGCTAACACAAAGTGCAGCTGAGGCTGATGGGAATGTCTGTAGTTTTGCTATGAATAAATAATAATGTGTGAAACAGGAAACATTCATGTCAACAAACATACAAGCAGAAGAAATCATCCTGATGATCAATAACTGATATTGGAGGAAGTGGTAAAGTAGTAAAGCTCGCCTCTTGCTTGATTGTAAAGTATGACACTGACGAGCTGTTTTTGATGAGTAACGAGGACGGGCCGTAATCAGAGCTCAACTCGTCTGAATGTGACGCTCCGTAAACACTCGGCAGCTCTGCTGTAACCTGATCGGACTCAGTGTGAAGCTCCTGTGACACAAAGCAGCTCTGATGAGAACCAAAGATCTTCTCTGGGAGTTCTCGAGAATATCAAACATATCGTACATATTGTGATCAGGTGAATGGTGTCTCTGTCATTCGTACGTCTGTTCTCACACTATGTAACTTTGGGCTCCGGGTCGGGAGAAGTACGTAACGCTTTACGGCACTAAGTCACACACCAACCAACTATTTAATCCAAATGTACGTCACTTTACTGAACACATACAATGATAACTGATCACACTATGACTTCTTACTACAGCTGATTGTTGAGGTGTGTGAACAGGTGAGTACAGGTAGTCATAATGTGTTATAAACCCCATCAGTCAACCTCTAGTTTATAACTAGTCAAGAGCCTCCATCAGACACTGAAGTTATGATTCATTATAAGTCACCTATAATGTTTCATGACTGTTGATATCAGAAAGCATTATGTGTGTTTATGAGTGTAGTTAAACATTATGAATGTGTTATAAAGCACTATATAGATGTGCTCTTCATAGAAAGTGTGACCAAGATTTTTTCAGGCTCGGGGGACTGACGGGGAGCGGAGCCAGTGTCGTGCCAGAACAGGAGCTGAGCGAACGTTAGCAATGTAACCAGGCTCAGCAGCCTCTATGGACATAATGGCAGAGGAGAAGAGAGTGAAGAGGACGTTGACGGAGGAAGCTAAGAAGAGAAAAGGAGAGGTGACCTTACTGACAGTCTCAATGAGTGAGGAGCGACTTCAACACAGTAAAATATAAAACAGGAGAAATTAGAAATGAACGACAGGATTTATGCTACGTGAAGATGCTAATATCAATCAGTGAATATGAGTCAATGAGTGTTCAGCTGATGAATCTGTACTGAGTCTACGATCCCGCTGATAACTTGATCGGTCTATATAAGGCTCTCCCAGCAGCTCATTCTGTGTAAATGTAGGCCAGCATCCTCATTAATAAACGGAAACAAAGAATGAGCGTGGCACCTTTTCCATTTCAAGACACCGTCCTCTTCCTTCGCAGGCAGCGGCCGTGTTTATGCTCTGGAAATAAATGTGTTGTAATGACATTCCTGCTGCCCGCGGACATGGAAAGAGTCTGCCTGCAGCCGCTATGTGAGGCATGTAAACCTGAGGCTAGCAGTCACATGACCGTGTGGAGGTGGAGCTTTAGTATGTAGTACCAGGAACAGGGTTCCACATTCAAAGGTGTTTTCATGATGTGACGGAGGTCTACTGTCTGCTCAAACATCTGCATATGAATACAGGATCTGTGCAGCGTGTGGAGAGCTAAAGAGATGGAAATGATTTAACTTTTCTGTATTCATATGCAGATATCTGCAGCAATGTGACATGAAATCTTGTAATTCTACAACATAATATTAGAGATTCTTGTTGCTACATTGAGATTTGTCAAAATACTTTCACGAACTTCTTTTGACATTAACAAAGACTCCAAGATGCTGTGCAGAGAAATCAGGGAACTGATACTTCATCATCATTCAGCAGTAGCGATATATAAGAAGATTTTTACTTACAAAATCTCGTCGTTCTCAAACTCCAGGACTCCATGTGTGTCCTCAAAGTCCTCGCCGCCTCCTTTAGCTGTGCCCTCCATGGTTTTGTACGGCACCACCACAACACCGCGAGCTCCGGAGGTCCGGATCACCTTCACCTCCATCACCCCGATGCTCTCGCTCACGGTCACCACTGGCTCCTCGAACGTAAAGATCCCTGCGTGGTCGTCATCAAAGATGGTGACAGTGGCTGTGCACGGCAGACCTAAACCTGCGAGGGCGTCCATGTGGTTTGCCTCGTACTCGTCTGAGCCGGTACCCTCTGATATGATCTTCACATTGCTGAGGTGAACCAAGAAGTGCTCATCTTCCTCAAAGATATCATCATCAATAATGTCAATGCGGATTTCCTTTTCGGTCTCGCCGGGTTTGAAAACAACAGTTCCTTCAGTGAACTGGTAGTCTGAGCCGGCATTCGCCGTGCCGTCTTCAGTTCGGTAATCCACCGAGACTGTGCTCGTTAGGTCTCCACCACGGCGCACCACATTCAGCGCTACACTGCCGCAGTTCTCCAGACATTGGTAGGTGCCAGGGTCAAAGAACACCTTGGAGGAAAAATCATTCACAGAGACCTCAGTGCAGATATCGTGCTGTGTGGCTCTCTTGGCTTGGTCAGCGGCATGTTTCTTCAGGATGTTGCCTGCTCCTGTCATGATCCTGGTCGCCTGGCAGCGGTAGAAAGCCCGACTCTTTTGTTGCTGCGTTAAAACTTGGTAATTGGCAAGCTCCATCAACTGCTCCATCTCCTTCTCAGGATGTTTCTGTTTGAGCTCCTTCAGGATCCTGGCCACCTCTTTGCGGGCCTCCTCCTCATCCAGCTCCTTAACATCAAACCCCATCTCCTCTCTGTGGGAGTTGGGCATTTTCCCATCCATTTCGATGTCGACCTTTGAGGGAAGCTCCGGTTCTCCTTCTGTTTCGATAATCATTCCTTTACGCTTGCCTGCTCTGTATCGTTTGTACATGTATTTGTAAAAAAGAAGTCTGCGGTCAGCCACATAAGCGAATCCTACACAAATGGGGAAAAAGAAGAGTGTGAGCAGCCCCTCCCATATCTCAACAACACCTGGAGAAAAGACGGCCAAGATCAGGTAAAGCCAGGTGTACGCAAAGACGCTCCAGGTGGCTGTGACGAAGAACACCCTTAGGTGCTTCACCTTTCTGGTCTCTCCATCAGGAATGACAGACACACAAAAGCCAATGATGACAAACATGTTGAAGGCAGCACTTCCTACGATGGTGTTGGGGCCCAGCTCGCCGGCGTTAAAGCCGTGACCGCAAACTTCCACGACTGACAGAAGGATTTCCGGGGCGGAGGAACCCAGCGCCATCAGAGTCAGGTTGGACACAGTCTCGTTCCAGATGCGCACCGTCGTGGTGATCTTCTCACCGTTTGGTTTCTTGATGGTGATCTGTCTCTCCTGGGAGGTGATGACCTCGATGGATGCCATGAAGCGATCAGCGATGATGGAGACACCCAAGAACATGTACGCCAACCCCACAAAGTAGATGGTGGCTCTGGCAAGGCGGTCGGTGAAGGGCGGGTTTTCCGGAGTCCATACTGGCAGGATAACGCCTTCAATGCACTTGGTAGCTCCTCCACATGTGGTGTGGTTGCTCAGTGTGTTGTTGGATTTGAGGCTCAAAGGAGAGGCCCCTGCTGCAGAATATGGAAGTTCAATTGAGATGATGGTCAACAAGAAAAGCAGCTGATAGGTGGAGAACAGTGACGAGGTCCCGGCTTGGCTCATGGTCACACTTGAGCTCCCTTAAACCTGTAAGACACAGAAACAGAGTTCAGTCCTTTGGGTTTCTGTCAGATCCTGTTTGGGACTCGTCTTCAATGTCCTGCAGCTGTTCACTCACTTCTCTTAGATCGCAGAGCAAAGGCTGGAAACACTGAGTCTAACGTGATGTTACTTTAAAACTGGTCCAACACAAGCTACTAATGATCACGCAATATATTTAGTTCTTGTTCTGTTCGGTCAGTCTGTTTAAAAAAAATCACTGTGATCATGCAAATAATCACTCACTGAAACTGTTTTATACATTTTTTAAAATTAAATATTTTATATTTAATCTCTGCACCACGATACTTTATTTTAGAACAAAATATACTGATTTCTTTAAAACTGAATTCATGAACATTCATGTATATTAAATTCTTATTTGACATATTTATTTATTGATGCACACTGAGTTAATTCACTCGTTACAGCAGCTCACAGAACAAAAGTATAGGGATTTTTCATTTTAACCTTGTCAGATTTTTTTTGTCTAAAATCAAACTTATTTATCAAAAATGATAATTTATCATAATTTTTTATTTAAAACAACTTTTCTAAAGTCAGATTCAAGGACACAATAAACATGTGATGCACCAACAGCACTGTAACATTACCGTACCATGTAACACATTCATGCCATCAGACTCTATATTTGCTGATACTATCCTGCAGCGTCAGTAGATCAGAAACTCACCAAAACTCAAACAGTCTGAGTGTGAAGACGAAAAAAAGTGAAGGATGTTTTCATCAGAATCTCCACAAAAACACGAGAAGATTTTTCATCCTGCAGCCAGAAACACTGAAGAACACTGAACAAGCCGTCCTCTGCTCCTCCAGTAAAACAATAAAAGTCTGTCAGGTGACGTGGAGACGAGAAACAGAAACACCACCGTCTGATAATAACACCGTCACCACTAAAGAACCACACTGCTGTCTGCTCCTCCTCCTCCTCTTCTCCTCCTCCATCAGAATCTTCTTAGGAGTTAATTATTAATCATTATTTAATTCACACTGCATCACAATTTTGCTTTTAGAGCTTTAATCTTAAACTCTCCACATGAATCTAATACTTAGATGTGGTGAGATCATCTTTAATTTACCCCAGAGTGTGTGAAAAACAAAGCTTGGTGTTCTTTTGAGAGTGTTCCATTCCCATGAAAATAAAAGGCAGCTAATAATTATGATAATGCTAACAAGAGGTACAGATAGTGAGATCCACAAACAGCGTAGGTTAAAAGTGCAGAACGCCCCATAAAAAAGTAACGTTAGCATAAAAAAAGTCACTTTAGCATAGCATAAAAAAACAACATCAGTTTTAGTGTACACAATATTAAGAACAATTTGACCTGACTGTCAGACAGACCTGTTCTTAATATTCACACTGCTAAACTTTTATTTTATTTATTTTTTAAAGATTTTTTTTTTTGGGGCCTTTTTGAGCTTTATTTGACAGAGACAGCTTGAAGAGTGACAGGAATGTGGAGAGAGAGAGAGAGAGGGAGAGAGAGAGAGAGAGAGAGAGAGAGAGAGAGGGAGAGAGAGGAGAGAGAGAGAGAGAGGGAGAGAGGGAGAGAGAGAGAGGGAGAGAGAGAGAGAGAGAGGGAGAGAGAGGGAGAGGAGAGAGAGAGGAGAGGAGAGAGGAGAGATGAGGGAGAGAGAGAGGAGAGAGGAGGAGAGAGAGAGAGAGAGAGGAGAGAGGGAG
>CP136867.1:34110397-34114903 GCA_033000465.1 Sciaenops ocellatus | reverse complement strand
GTGGTGACCAGGGTCAGGGAACTGAATGTTGTCTTCATAGACATCATAGAAAGCTTGATGTGATGTTTCTTTAACATAAACAGACAACAGTGTCTCCAGACTAGAATGTGCTGTCACACTAACATGGTCAAACATTCTCTGTGACTAGTTCTGGGCGTACAGTATTTGTGGTGTTCTCTGTAGAGGTTTAAAGTCTGACCACCAGCATGAGTTCAACAGACTCAGACACTTCTGATGAACTGTGAGAGTGTCTCTAATGATCAATAAATATTACAGCACCAGACATCAGAGGCTGCTGAACACTTTATGAACTCCTGACCTCACCATTCACCTTTGACCTTTGACTTCAGCAATTTCTCCACAACACGTGTGTCACATGGTGTCTTAAATAATAAGTTTAGTAGTCTGCTAATGCTAAGCTAAGCTAAAGTTAGCAGCTCAGTTAGCGATAGCGACATTAACACCAGCCACATTCGTTTGAAAATACAAACTAAGCATAAATGTTCAGGTCATATTCAAGATTCTGACGTAAAAATAAGTCGGGAAGGGTGTCGTTTAGCTCAGGCGGCCCAGGGTTCAAATCCGACCTGTGGCTCTTTCCCGCATGTCATTCCCCATCTCTATCTCCACACAGTCACTCTTCAGCTGTCTCTGTCAAATAAAGCTCAAAAAGGCCAAAAAAATATCTTCAAAAAAAAAAGTCAGGAAAACATTTTGTTGCCACATTTTGATTCCTGATATTCACATTAGTCACTGAATGTTTAGCAGAGTTCTGATAACATGTATGACCAGCTCTTTATTCAGTGGATAGCTAACGGTGTTGTTAACACAACGGTGGTACTTGGATTAAGACGTGCTGCAGTGTTGACAGTCTACCTGTCCAACATTTCAAGTGCTTGATGTGGCCTCAGTATTTAGATATGTGTCCTGTGGATTGGCCACTCCGGGCCTCCGTAAGCAGCAGCACTGTGGCGGCCCGCAGAGATGGGTGTAATCACACGACCGCTCACTACTTCCAAACTCTCTGAATGAAACAGACAAAGGCCACGATCAGGAAGTGAAGAGCTCGATGTCCTCAGACATTAACGAGAGGTTCTCAGTGAACACTGGTCTGGTTCGATCCACAGAGACTCTGAACCCAGAAAAGACGTGTTCACAACCTCAATACAACGTACATCAGAATGTAAAGCGTTATGTACTTCTCCTGACCCGGAGCCCAAAGTTACATAGTGTGAGAACAGACGTACGAATGACAGAGACACCATTCACCTGATTACAAGTTTCAGAGTTTCACGTGGACCCACAAACTCAAAGAACACGTTGACAGATGAAAGCCAATTTTATTGATCAAGTAACATAAATAGGACAAATGTTTCACTGTACATACAACCTGGAAAGTAAAAATAAATAGTGTCACAGCAATAAATTAAAAGCATGACATGGACCAATAGACTGTTAGCTCGGAGTCAGTGAGATAAGACGCTTAGTCGTGTTCGTCTCCAAGGACGACAGTGCAGTTCGATGGCTATTTACACACGTTTATTTTACACACGGATTTTCATCTTCAGTCCTCGACGTTTCATTTCACGCTCGTCCATCGTCAATTCACGCTCGTCCGTCGTCAGTTCACTCTCGTCCGTCGTCAGTTCACGCTCGTCAGCGTCAGTTCACGCTCGTCCGTCGTCAATTCACGCTCGTCCGTCGTCAGTTCACGCTCGTCCGTCATCAGTTCACGCTCGTCAGCGTCAGTTCGCGCTCGTCCGTCATCAGTTCACGCTCATAATCGTCAGTTCACTCTCGTCCGTCGTCAGTTCACGGTCGTCCGTCATCAGTTCACGCTCGTACTTCGTCAATTCACGCTCGTCCGTCGTCAGTTCACGCTCGTCCGTCGTCAGTTCACGCTCGTCAGCGTCAGTTCACGCTCGTCCGTCATCAGTTCACGCTCATAATCATCAGTTCACGCTCGTCAGCGTCAGTTCACGCTCGTCCGTCGTCAGTTCACGCTCGTCCGTCATCAGTTCACGCTCGTCAGCGTCAGTTCGCGCTCGTCCGTCATCAGTTCACGCTCGTCCGTCGTCAGTTCACGCTCGTCATCGTCAGTTCACGCTCGTCTTTTTACAACTTCAGCAACAATTTAAAAAACTAAGAAAAGCAAAAAGAAGCGGCTGGTTATTAAAAACTTTGAGTTACATGTTACAACAGCATCGTCACAGCTATCAACGCTTCTTTAATACGTGTTCAGTATCAAATACTTCAGTCAGCAGGTTACAAAAATATCACAGACTCTTTTTTTAATGAGTATCTTCAGTTCCCACAACACCAAGATGTCAGTGAACGCAGCAACTCTCAACCCAAACAAACAGAACAAGTTGACCTTTGACCCTGTTGGGCAATTTGGGACCCTGAACGCAACAAACGTCTGATCTGAACTGAAATTTTCTTGTGTTGTTTTTTTTTTGTCTTTGGCGTCTTTGAGGTTTTCGGAAACAGCTGTCTGCTCAATAATCTCGCTCAGTGTCTCTTCTGGAGCTTTCGATTTTCAGAAGATGAAACTTCTGTTTTCACGTCCAAGAATCAACTTTGAATCAATTTTAACAATTTAAAATGGACGAGGAAGAAAAGAAGATCATGTGAAATGATCGAAAGCTCAAGAAGATCAGCAGAAAGCTCTTCCCGCCTGACGCTCGATGAGTCCACACTGACCTGCTGTCAGAACAATTTAAGACCGTACGATCTCGAAATCTGTCCGCGATCGTCTGAAGACCATAAACACAGAAACTCCCCCGAGCTCGGCTGTGATGTCACAGCCTCTGCGCCTTTTTGGTTCGTTCTCCACATGGCTTCATTTCATCCCATCAGAAGCGTTTCGGGAACGTTTTTTCCTCCAGACTCTGTTGCTCCGATTTGGTCATTCTCAGGAAGCAGTTTTATGATCTGGAGTCTGCAAAGGATGATTTATTTTGAAAATTGACCGGATTGGGTTAGGGTTTATCTTTCTTGTCATCGGGAACATGCATGATGTGCCATGCCCAGTGGAGTTTCGGGACTTCCTGTGCAGCCAGCGGAAATCGGGGCCGACTTCCTTCATTGTTTCCAGAGTTGGGAGCCGGTTTACAAAGATAACGAGAAGCTACGTCACTGTCAGGTGACGGCCGTTGTGGTCGTCTCTTTTCCTCTCCACACGGACGACTGCAACCAAAGCCCGCTCAAACGTGATTGGTCGATGCTACTCGGAGTACAAACAGAAACAGAAGTGTTGCTAAAACCCGGTCCCTCTCCAACAAGTTGTTTCTGGAGATAAATCAACTGATTCGTTAAGTTCTGTCGACGATCTTTTAAACTAAAGCGATGAACGACGAACACGAAGTCTGTCCGCTCCACGCCGCCCCAAAAACATGTCGGGATGTCTGAGCTCACTGTGGTTCCTTCTGATGTTCTCAAGTTCTCTTTAGTTCTGCAGCGATTCACATGAACTAAACAGGAAGTGGACCGTGATGAGGATTGATGGATCAGGTTCTCGTCTGACCACGTGATCACCACATCGGGTCAAACTGACACACCTGTGCTCATCTCTGGACTGTCAGGTTGAGAGCTGCTGAGCTGAACCTCCGATCCCGTGAGCTCTCCTGCAGTTTCATCTTTTCGTGTGCGTACAATCACGGACGGAGCGCCCGACAGCAGGCGCTCAGCTGGAGGTCAACCAACATCATCAGGACACGGACGCTGCGGGTTCTCCGGCGTGTAGCCACCGACCCACACAGATGATCCGGTGGATACAGCTTTCATAGTTCAGCTCCGTGTCCGCAAACACACGCACACGCACACACACGCACACGCACACACACACACATGCACACACACACACACACTGCAGAACATGACAAAAAAGAAAACAAGCAACAAAAACTGATGTAAACATTATTTCAGGGAGACAAACACCTGAGACTACTCTGCCGTCACCATGTCACTTCCTGATGATGCCACTGCTGGCCGGCTCGGTTTCCTGTTCCTGTCGCCATGGCAACTTCGAAGGTTGCCGGGTAGAAATGAGGAACTGTTGGACCAATCGTTTCTGACTTAACTGTACGCGTGCCGTATAGGAACACAAAGATTGACAGGTTAGCAACAGTAACTAAGGGGGCGTGGCTCAGAGAGCAGACGTTAAACCACAGATTTCCCCTCCAGTCAGAAGAAACGACTTCCGGCTGGTCGGCGTCAACAGGACTGAAGGAACGTGACATCTGATTGGACATCAGAGCTGCAGCTGAAGGCTCGCCTTCTTGTCATGTTGGAGTGTAGTCACATGATCAATTCTGTTCAATTAACTCAAACAAACAAACAGAAAGCATCCTGACAGGTCCAGGACATGTTTAGCCTAGCTTAGCACAAACAAAGTGTTTGAACAGACTTGAATCTGGACCGACCTGAACCTTGATTTGGACTTCAAACCAACATGCTAACATTTCCCTCTGCGGGTATCTTCAGATGGACTTGGAGGAGCTACAG
>CP136867.1:34035397-34105397 GCA_033000465.1 Sciaenops ocellatus | reverse complement strand
GTGGGTATATGACACTGACCAAAGGGGACGATGATTGGACACGTGATACTGTAGGCCATCACCACGGTGAAGACGTTCATCATCCAGGCGTACGCCGCTCCGAACTGAAACTCATAGGCCTGATGCTGCAGAGACCAAACACAAGACGGACCCCATGATCCACGTGTCCACATGATGGACGAGGAGTCCACAAGGAGACAGAGTCTGCTGTCTTAAAGGGTTTTTACAAACAGAGTCAGAGTCCATCCTCTCGGTCAGAGTCTGTCCTCTCAGTCAGAGTCCGTCCTCTGATTCAGAGTCCGTCGTCTCGGTCAGTGTCCATCCGTCTTTTCGGTCAGAGTCCGTCCTCTGATTCAGAGTCCGTCCTCTGAGTCAGAGTCCGTCCTCTGAGTCAGAGTCCGTCCTCTGAGTCAGAGTCCGTCCTCTGATTCAGAGTCCGTCCTCTCGGTCAGAGTCCATCCGTCTTCTTGGTCAGAGTCCATCCTCTCGGTCAGAGTCCGTCCTCTCAGTCAGAGTCCATCCTCTCGGTCAGAGTCCGTCCTCTCGGTCAGAGTCCGTCCTCTCGGTCAGAGTCCGTCCTCTCAGTCAGAGTCCGTCCTCTCGGTCAGAGTCCGTCCTCTCAGTCAGAGTCCGTCCTCTCGGTCAGAGTCCGTCCTCTCGGTCAGAGTCCGTCCTCTGATTCAGAGTCCGTCCTCTCGGTCAGGGTCTGTCGTCTTCTCGGTCAGAGTCCGTCCTCACCCTCTTGACGTTGCGGCGGTCGGCGGCAGAGCGAGCCAGGCAGAGTCGGATCATGTACATGAGCAGACCGGGGATCCTCAGCAGGTCCATGGCGTTCCCGATGAACGCGGAGGCGATGACGTAGTTGACAAAGAACGCTCCGTTATCCGGCAGGAAGACGCACCTGAAGGGGACGCAGAAACGTGGTTAGAGAAACGTCTCACTGATCAAACTTTATCGATACTCATGACCAGCTCTTTCAAAATAAGAGCACATAAACAGAGCCCCATCACTGTTGGAAGTCCGGGCTGTCTGTATTATTTGAAAAACAAACAGCGGGATATAAATGTACTTACTCAAATCTGACTTTGGCATCAGCCAGGAACTTCTTATCAAAGAGCCAGCGGAAGAAGACATCCAGGCTGGAAAACAGAGAGACAGGCTTTCAGGGGGGCGCAGAGGTCAGGAGGTCGCTCAGGGACCGAGTCTGAGGTTTTATTACCTGCTGAGTCCGAGAGACGGCAGCAGCAGAACCATGAAGATCAGGAAGGTGTAACATTTATGCATCGTGGTCCGGTTTTCTCCAGACCTGCAGACACACAGAGACACACCGTCCAATCAACATCGACCCTCACGTGACTTTTAGACGCTAAAGTCGGACTGGTCCTGTCAGATTCAGCGAGGAGTCGGCCATGTCGAACCGCTATGTTTCTACAGGAGCCCAGAACAGACAAACCAAACTCTGGATCTAGAATGAGACTTTCACCGGAGAGGGTGAGGTGAGGGGGCTGCAACTACACCACTAGATGTCACTAAATCTACAGACTGGACCTTTAACTTGGACCGGTCACCTCTTGACCCCGATATCTGAGACCTGACTTTGTCTCGGCAGACTTGGACTTGTTTCAGTGTCTTTAATGACTTCAGACTTTACTTGGACCACATGTACTGATGAAGAGGAGGGTGAGGAGGTGGTGGTACCTGGTCCAGTGTGCCTCGAAGAAGGCAGAGTAGTAGACAATGGTGGGCAGCAGAGCGGAGAAAGCCCAGAGCAGCAGAGTCGGAAAGAACTGTGTGACGATGGGATTCTGTCCAAAAGAACCAACAAACAGAGTCAGACCCAGATCACTGCAGAGCTCTTTCAATAAAGGTGGTGGTTGGTTTCTTACGTTGAGATACTCGACAGGCTTGGTGACGTTGAACTTGTCCATGGTGGAGATGATGATGGCGGGCGTGGTGAGGAAGAAGAGCAGGATGAAGAGGATGCAGTTGATGATGAAGCAGCGGATCCACCAGGAGATCCCGCCCAGCGACAGGTGTTCCCTGCAGGAAGAAACCAAGAGCCATCAGCTGAGGGTGACGGGGTGCATTTGTTTGGGATCTGGCGGGGTTTTAGGCGGGTGGAGCTTGAGGACGTACCAGCGAACATTCTGTGGGTCGGGTGCGTATGAAACACTCCAGTTGTGAACATGAAGAACTTCGCTGAACTGAGAGGATTGCGGCTCCTGACGGCACCGACAACCCTGAACCTGACAGGCGTTAAAGTCCTTTAAAATGCTGCGAAACAGAGGGGGCGGGGTCAGACACAGGAGGAGGAGTCAGAGCAGCATAAAGACAAAATAACATCAAATCTTTGTGTTTGCATTGGTGGAAGGGGTCAGATAAGGGGCGTGGTTGGCAAGGGGTGTGGCCATATAGTGGGCGTGGTCAGATATGGGGCGGGGTCAGATAAGGGGTAGGGTCATATAAGGGGCGTGGTTGACAAGGGGTGTGGCCAGACAATGGACAGGGTTGGGTAATGGGTGGGGTCAGATAAGGCGTGGCCTGATGTGGGTGTGGTCAAATACGGGGCGTGGTCGGATAAGGGGTGGGGTCAATTGATGGGCGTGGTCAGATAAGAGGGAGCGGGGTCACACTGTGGCTCACATGGCAGTCATGGCCTCATTCTGGAAGGTGACGAAGGCCATGCCCAGCGGTTTGGTGTGGACCTTCTCCTTCTCCTTCCTGTACTCCTCCTTCAGCTTGGCCTCCCTCTTGGTGTAGTAGCTGACCGCCTCCTCCTGTTCGACAAATGGAGGCTGCTAAATCACTGCTAACACGCTAACATATTATACCCTGCAGACTTCAGTCTTCTGAGAGTTTGAACCGTTCACACCTGGAGTTAACCTGCGTCCTGTGTGACTGGACAGCTCTAAATTCAAGCCAAATTGAAGGACTGTCTCTCTCTGGTGAAAAACCACAAACTCAAACCACGAACGTGTTTATTTGCATAAAGAGCAGGCAGTGACATCTGATGTCCACCTGTGATTGTGTCGCCATGGTAACACCAGGTGTGAACAGGCCCTACATGAGAACAGAGCGGTTAGCAGTTAGCATTAGCGGTACCTCCTCACAGCCGGTGATGGCGCAGCAGCAGAGGTGTCCACAAGGTTTCGGGTTGATCATGGTGGGAACGTGTTCCTTTGCCATCAGATCCGTGAAGAACTTCTTACTGC
The DNA here is from genome assembly GCA_033000465.1 of Sciaenops ocellatus. NCBI lineage: Eukaryota > Metazoa > Chordata > Actinopteri > Sciaenidae > Sciaenops > Sciaenops ocellatus. The sequence goes on along the minus strand of CP136867.1, from coordinate 34,102,185 downwards.
GCTCGGTCTTCTTCCTGAAACACACAATGTTGTGGAGAAACTGCTGATCAATGGCACCAGACCAGGAAGAAAGTGTTCAGGAGCCTCTGATGTCTTATGCTGTAATCTCTATTGATGCTTGATCAACGAGAATCAGAGACAGATGTCCATTAGTGATAAATAAATACAACACGAGATAAATAAATAGGTAGAAAAGGTGCAAAGAAGTTGTAGTGGCAAATGATGGTAATGTTATTGTTAATAACAGTATATAATTATATAATATATTACACAGTATATATATATTACTCTGGTCACCAGAGTGTTGAGACACCTGCTGTCTTCAAACAAAGCCAAACAACTACGACTGGCGAGGACGTGACCGCGTGTAACCAAAAGAAACTTCAAACACACAAACACACATTTGACTGTGATTCAGTCTTTAAGCGTTTTTCTAGAATGTATACAACAGCAGGTGTATCCCAGCATGCACCTGGACCCCGACTGTTTCTCACCTCTCAGCGTTCAGAGCCATCAGTTTGGCCACGTTGTAGCAGATCCGAGCCTCGAGCACCGTGCAGTTCTCGTACGCCTGTCTGAAGAACAATGAAAACATGTGGATGACCCCGCAGACATCGCCAGGAAACTCAGCTCGACGTCAGCTCACGGGAAAAATATCAGACTGAGGTGGTTCAGTTATTCAGTTATAACAACTGTTCTATTTTGGAACGTTCTGTCAACGCCACAGAAACACTAGCTAACTGTTAAGTATGATAAGTTAGTCTGAATGTTAGTTATTGGTTTGATAACGGTTGTGTATTGATTACTGTTAATCAGGTGTCTTATCAGCTAATCGTGTTCAGTTTCTATAAGGAGGAAATGTTTTTAAACTACGTTAGATAACAAACATGAATGTAACGTTAATGTAACATTAATATTGTTACTTTGAAGACAAAACTGTGTGTGGGAAGCAAAGATGGCGCCAGTGTGTGAGGCGGGCCGTCAGCTGCTCCGACTGTTGTGTGTGTTTCTGCTGTTTGTAACACTTGTTGCACATATCGTCAACACTCTGCTGGCGTATGATCGCCAAACGCTGCTAGATCTGAGAATCTCCGCCAAAAATCTTGTCAACTTTGATCATTATGGACAAAAAACTCTGCCTCCTTTTCTATTGGATATCCCGACACACCTCTGCCGCACCCCCGCGCCACTCCCGCGGCGAAAACGGCACCACCGCCGGGGTAAGCATAGTGGCTGTCTGGCGAGGCTGAGGGCCGGTTTGGTACGTCCTGACCGAGGTGGATATGGAGCAGGCCCTCGCCTTTGTATCTCTCGACGTTCACTGGACCCTGTCGCTGCCTGGTTGGTACCGGTGGCGGGTTCAGATGGGATGTTCCAGCCCCGCGGACCCTGCTCTCCTTGTCTCCGCTGGCGCGGAGTGAATCTGGGAAACCTGCAGCCTCTGTGTCGGGCTTCCCTGTCAGCTGTTCGCCCTGACCCGCCAGCTCCTGCCAGGTCTGGCCTGGTTAACGCCAGATTGGGAATAAATCATTTATCCTGAAGGATTTCTTCATATCACGGGAGCTGGACTTCCTTTTTATCTCCGAGACCTGGCTGAGTGTTGGTGAGTCCAGTGTCTTCACAGAACTTTTACCCGATGAGTGCTGCTATTTTAACTCTCCTCGGACGTCTGGCCGGGGAGGAGGAACTGCGACTGTTTTACAGAGTGACTTTAAAGATGAACAGGTATCGCTGTCATCCTCCTTCACCAGCTTTGAACTCAGTTTGTTTGAGGGGCATCCTCACACGGTGCTGTGTGCTGTGGTCTAAATATAACAGAGACTTTTTCTGTGTTCTTGGCTGATATTATGCCAAAATATGACCGGGTCCTTATTGTTGGAGATTGTAATATTCATGTGTGTTGCCCTGAAAACCCTCTGGCGCGAGACTTTTTAAACATCATTGACTCTTTTAATCTCGTGCAGTCTGTGTGTGGGCCTACACATGAACGTGGTCACACACTTGATCTTGTTCTATCTTCTGGTCTGTCTGTTCTTAACCTGGAGGTCTGTGACGCTTTCTTCTCTGATCATATGCCTGTACTGTTTGAAGCTGCTGTTTGCTGTCACACAGTTAAACCTCGCGCTGCTGCTTGCAGATGCCGAGTTATTAACCCTTCTACTGCTGCTCACTTCTCTGCAGTCTTCAGTCAGAGCTGCGTCATTCCTGAGTCTTTGTGTGAGGACACAGAGGCTCTCAACTCATGGTTTCTCGACACCTGTCAAGCTGCCATAGACATTGCGGCTCCATTAAAGACCAGGCAGCAAAAAGCTAAATCAGAGCCTTGGCTGAATGAAACAACCCGCGCTGCTAGACAGGAGTGTCGAAGAGCTGAGCGGAAGTGGAAAAAGGACAAACTCCAAGTGTCTTTTCAAATAATGAGGGATCGCTGGCGTCATTACCAATCCACTGTGAAAGAGGCAAAAAGAAAATATTTTTCTGATACTGTTCTGTTAAACTGTCATAAGCCTCGTGTGTTGTTTAAAATGATCAACTCTGCTCTGAATGCACCACAGACTGGAACTGAGGCCTCCCCTGCTGTGTGTGAGAACTTTCTTCACCACTTCATTGATAAAGTCACTTCTACCAGAGCACTTATTTCACCTCCTGCTTCTGATCCTTCAGTGTTTGTCCCCTGCTCTGCTGTGTTGGACACGTTTGAGCCTGTGACCCTGCCCTTTGTGCAGGAGTCAGTGGCACTGCACTCGAATGGTTCAGGTCCGACCTGTCACATCGGACTTTCTGTGTCAGCCTTGGTGGCTCTGTGTCCTCCACTGCTCCTCTCTCATGTGGGGTCCCACAGGGCTCTGTGCTTGGCCCTCTTTTATTTTGTCTCTATCTACTCCCACTTGGTTCCATTCTCAGGAAACATGGCATTTCTTTTCACTGCTATGCGGATGACAGCCAGATCTATGTCCCCCTCAAAAGTCTGACACCAATTCTGTTAACCCACTGCTAAAATGCTTGCGTGACCTTAAAGCTTGGATGGCTTTAAATTTTCTGAATTTTAATGAAAAAAAGACAGAAGTCATGGTATTCGGCGGCACTTCTGGGACCCCCCCCCTTGTTGATCTGGGTTCTTTGGCACAGTATCGCGTCCCAATTGTTAAAAATCTGGGGGTAAAAGTGGACGCAGATCTTAAATTTGACAGCCAGATTAAAGCTGTGGTGAAGTCCTGCTTCTTCCAGTTAAGGCAGCTGGCAAAAATTAAACCGGTCCTGCCAAGACAGCACTTTGAGACAGTAATTCACGCCTTTGTGACCACTCGGCTGGATTACTGTAATGCACTTTATATGGGGGTTAGTGGGTCCTCCATTGGTTGTCTTCAGCTAGTACAAAATGCTGCTGCACGTCTTTTAACTGGCACAAGAAAGTATGAACACATTTCACCTATTTTAGCTTCACTCCACTGGCTGCCGTCCGTTTTAGGATTCATTTTAAAATTATTTTATTTGCTTTTAAAGCCTTGAATGGCCTTGCCCCACCCTACCTCTCTGAGCTGCTGCACCTGTACGCTCCTAGCCGATCTCTCAGGTCAGCTGACCAGCTGCTCCTGACTGTGCCTAAAGCTAGGCTTAAGCTCAGAGGGGATCGAGCGCTTGCAGCTCCAAAACTTTGAATGAACTGCCGCTGCACATTAGACAGGCCTCCTCTCTGCCTCAGTTTAAATCGCTTCTTAAAACCCACCTCTTTTCTTTGGCTTTTAACACCATGTAGAGTGTTGATTTTATTTTTATTTTTATTTTTATTTTATGTGTATATATGCATATTTTTATCTTGTGTGGCCAGTGGTTTTTATTTTAAATTTATTTTATTTTATTTTAGTGTTTCTTTCTATTTTTATCTTTTATTGTGCTTCTATTGTGTTATCTATTTATTGTGTTTTATCTTGTTGTGCAGCACTTTGGAAACCTTGTGTTTGCTAAAAATTGTGCTATATAAATAAAGATTGGATTGTTACAGCTGTAAAGTGGAGTGATACATGCAGTTTAAAGGCTCAGTGCTGTTATTCTCGATATATCAATAACTCGTTCAATGAAACAAATAAATAAAACTAAAAAAGAAGTCACGATGTAATCAGATTACTCTGAACATGAGTTTGTAGGTTTAAATCAGCGTCATGTTAATAAGTAATAATAAGTTTTTAGACAGAAGACATGGACTTACTCAAAGTGCTGTTTGATCTGAGACTCCTCGGCATATTTCGAGATGCCGTTAATGAATAAAGTGCGCTTCACCTGCAAGACACAGAAGAGGGATTAAACGACATAGCATATTCTGTGATCAGCTGATCAGCAGATGAACACCGATTCAGGGTCAGCAGAAAACTACGGAGTCCCGGAAAGGCCAAAACACTGTTACTACATCGAGCGTCATTCAGGTGAAAGCATCAAAGCTGATGTCATGTTTACCAGGTCGTCCTCCTTGTAGTGCATCTTGGACGTGTGTCTCCTCATGCTGTAGACAGTCAGAAGGAGATACATGAAAGCAAACGAAGTGTGCAGCCACAGCAGGTTCGTCCTGGACACAAAGAAGAAAACACCTCGTTTAAACTCAAACACACCCACAAAGCTCCAAACCAGGCTAACACTTTCCCCCTGCTTCCAGTCTTTGTGCTAAGCTAGGCTAACTACGTGCAGAGATTTACGGAGATGTGATGATGGACTCACCCAGACTTCAGGTTGGCTATTGTCGTGCGTCCGAAGCTGTAGGCGTTGTTTTCTGGAAAAAACACGAGCAGAGGAGGTTAGCACCAGCTAACACCTGCAGACGACCTACAGACCACCTGCAGACGACCTACAGACGACCTACAGACGACCTGCAGACGACCTACAGACCACCTGCAGACGACCTACAGACCACCTACAGACGACCTACAGACGACCTACAGACCACCTGCAGACGACCTACAGATGACCTACAGACGACCTACAGACGACCTACAGACGACCTACAGACCACCTGCAGACGACCTACAGACGACCTACAGATGACCTACAGACGACCTACAGATGACCTACAGACCACCTGCAGACGACCTACAGACGACCTACAGATGACCTACAGACCACCTACAGACCACCTGCAGACGACCTACAGACGACCTACAGACGACCTGTAGACGACCTGTAGATGACCTGTAGACGACCTACAGTCGACCTGTAGACGACCTGTAGATGACCTGTAGACGACCTACAGTCGACCTGTAGATGACCTGCAGACCTACAAAATATTATTTATCAAATAAAATGTATTGATCCCTATACACCGATAAGCTGTCACAGATCCACAGAGCTACAGACCTACAGACCTCCTACTGGTTCTGGTTACCTTCTTTAGAAGGAGGTCCAGGCGCTCCTTGGTTCAGGAAAGCATCTTTACTGATAATTCTGACTAAAATCAACCAGACACACAAAACTGTGAGACAGAGTCCAGAGACCAGAGTCCAGAGGCCAGAGGCCAGGCCCTGGAGTCCAGAGTCCAGAATCCAGAGTCTAGAGACCAGAGACCAGGCCCTGGATTCAAGAGACCAGAGTCCAGAGTCCAGAAGCCAGGCCCTGGAGTCAAGAGTCCAGAGTCCAGAGACCAGAGGCCAGGCCCTGGAGTCAAGAGACCAGAGGCCAGGGACCAGTCCAGACCCTGGAGTCCAGAGACCAGAGTCCAGACCCTGGAGTCCAGAGACCAGAGGCCAGACCCTGGAGTCAAGAGACCAGAGACCAGAGTCCAGAGACCAGGCCCTGGAGTCCAGTGACCAGAGTCTAGAGCCCAGAGTCTAGAGTCAGGAGCCCAGAGCCCAGAGTCCAGAGACCGGGCCCTGGAGTCCAGAGACCAGAGCCCAGAGTCCAGAGACCGGGCCCTGGAGTCCAGAGACCAGAGCCCAGAGTCCAGTAGTGGGTCACTTTCTTTGTATTAGGTTTGTGCAGGCATTCTCACCCAGCAAGTCTCCGGAGAAGTTGACGGGAAGGACGATGCCGACAGAGAGGACGCCGACGACGACCAGCAGGCCGATGATGTGACGCTGGAAGGACAGATAGTGAACAGCATCCTCGCCACACTTCTCTCTGATCTCTTCATCCCTGCAGGAGGAAGAGGAGCAGTTCTGATTGGACCAAACACTGAGACCTGAACACGACCACTTTGAACCAGAACCAAGAAGGTTGGTGGACGATGAGCAGATACTCACTTAATTCTGAAGATGGCCGTGAGCCACGAGCAGAAGCCCTGAAACACAAACATTACACACTGTTACACACACATACACACACACACACGATGATGATGATGATGATGATGATGATGGTGTCCTCACGTTGTCTCTCTGGTCAAAGTCGACGGAGCTGGAGACGGAGGTGAGGCGTTCGTATCGATCCGGTGTCTCAGAGTGCATCGCCGAGGCAACGCTGTGGAGACACACAGGAAGGAGTCAGCTGACTGTTAGCTGTTAGCATGTAGCTGCTGTGGGTTCTTTTGACATCAGGACACCTAGCACAGGGCTAAACACAGCGGGCGCTAACAGGAAGTAGAACATCTTCACCATCACTAACATCCTCCCTCTTTTAGAAGCAGTTTCTACGGTGACAGACTGATCTGAAGACCTCCACACAAACAGGACGGAGGCTCCACATCCAGTGAGCGTGCTAGCCGATGGCGTGTTGTGGAGTTAGCTAACGAGCTAGCTAGCACGTCACAGGGTTTCCGTCACACTGAGCTACAGACACACACATCCTGTTACCTTTTGACCGGCTCATAGTTATCTCTGTCACGTCTCCGGCTGAATCAACGTTAAGAATGGAAACAGGAAGTGTGTTAGAATCACAGCTGTTAGCATCACAGCTGTTAGCATCACATTTGCCAACAGAGTGATCCAAAGACACCCTTCAAACACTGCGCACACGCACACACACACACACACACATCAGTTATCATGGTGTATGGGGGGTGATTGGTGCCACCTGTCACAGTCAAACAGCAGCAGTGTTGTTGTTGGTTGTTACGGCCCTGTAAACCGCCACAGGCCCCCGGCTCCGGCTGACCTCCACCAGCCTACTACAGCTGAAATTATTAGTTAATTAATGAATTAGTTGATTGACGGCAATCATTCTGATAATTGATTGATCACTTGAGTAATTTGTGAATATTGAAACTGACAAACGAAACAAAAGAAACGATTTAATTAAAGCTACAAACACGTGAGCAACAAACATAAACAAAGATATCCAGTCTTCATAAGCCCCGCCCTTTATCTCTCCATGCTACAGTTAACACGTAGCTAACACTTAGCTAACATGTAGCTAACACATACCATATCTAAGTACAGGAAAGGAGGAAGATGACCGAGGTTTGCTCGACTGTGATTGGAGCACACAGGAAAAAGGGAGTGGAGTGTGGAGAAAAAAAAAAAGTGGAGCTTATGAAGGGTGGATTAAGTCTTAAAACTAGATTTTGACTTGTGGCCCCTCTACAGGACCGGGGGGGCCCTCTACAGGTCCGGGGGGGCCCTCTACAGGACTGGGGGGGCCCTCTACAGGTCCGGGGGGCCCTCTACAGGACCGGGGGGCCCTCTACAGGTCCGGGGGGGCCCTCTACAGGACTGGGGGGGCCCTCTACAGGTCCGGGGGGCCCTCTACAGGACCGGGGGGCCCTCTACAGGACCGGGGGGGCCCTCTACAGGACCGGGGGGGCCCTCTACAGGACTGGGGGGGCCCTCTACAGGACCGGGGTCACAGGAGGAGGAGCCAACAAAGTTGATGTTATACTTGTAGCTAATGTGTGACACTAATAACCGCCCATACAGAAACACAGACTGAAATGAAGAAGAAGAAGACGTGTTAGTGCACCAATCAGAGAGCAGAATCCTGTTAATGAAACCAGAGGAGGAGGAGAGGAAGAAGATGTTAGCTCACAAAACAAACATGGAGGAAGCAGCCACATACTATTCGCGCTCCTCCGGGTCGCTGAAACGTTTCTTCAGTCTTCAGGATGGAAACAGAAAAAAAAACAGAGCTGCTGAAAGAGAGCACGAGAACACGCCCACACCACAGCGGGCCGCTGTCCTCCCAGCCAATCAAACGACACCTCCGGCTGTGGCTGCAACGAGCTCATTACTGCCCCCAGAGGCCACAGCAGGGGAGGAACCTTCACCCCAACGGACACCAGGGGGCAATATATCTGATATCTGCCCCACGTCTGCCCGATATCTACCCGATATCAGCCCAATATCTGCCCCATATCAGCCCGATATCTGCCCCACGTCTGCCCGATATCTGCCCCATATCAGCCCAATGTCTGCCCCATATCAGCCCGATATCAGCCCCACGTTTGCCCGATATCTACCCGATATCAGCCCAATATCTGCCCGATATCTGCCCCATATCAGCCCGATATCTGCCCCACGTCTGCCCGATATCTGCCCCATGTCTGCCCGATATCTACCCGATATCAGCCCAATGTCTGCCCCATATCAGCCCGATATCAGCCCCATATCAGCCCGATATCTGCCCCATATCAGCCCGATATCTGCCCCACGTCTGCCCGATATCTGCCCCATGTCTGCCCGATATCTGCCCCACGTCTGCCCGATATCTGCCCCATGTCTGCCCGATATCTACCCGATATCAGCCCAATGTCTGCCCGATATCAGCCCGATATCTGCCCCATATCAGCCCAATATCTGCCCCATATCAGCCCGATATCTGCCCCATATCAGCCCGATATCTACCCGATATCTACCCGATATCAGCCCAATGTCTGCCCCATATCAGCCCGATATCTGCCCCATATCAGCCCAATATCTGCCCCATATCAGCCCAATGTCTGCCCGATATCTGCCCCATGTCTGCCCGATATCTACCCGATATCAGCCCAATGTCTGCCCGATATCAGCCCGATATCTGCCCCATATCAGCCCGATATCTGCCCCATATCAGCCCGATATCTGCCCCATATCAGCCCGATATCTACCCGATATCTACCCGATATCTACCCGATATCTGCCCCATATCAGCCCCATATCTGCCTGATATCTGCCCCTGTGAAGCTCCAGCTCTGAGCTCAGACATTATAATGGGGTCAGATCAGACAGGAAGTGGGCGTTCCTGTGACTTCCTGTTGGACGGCTCCACCTGACACAAAGGGTGCGGTCGAATAGTCAAATTTGCTTAGGAACCTTCCTAACTCAGTGAAATGAAGTATTAACGTAGCTGCCATGATAAGAGCTGTTCGAATTCTCTAACTGTGAAGGAAAGGAGCTTCAATGCTTCCTTTAGTATCTCCTTTAGCATAGGATACACGGAGCATCCTTTAGGAAAGGAAAGGAGGTGATGACGTCCCAAAATTCCTTCCATCAGCGACAAAAAAAACGGCGCACCGTTCAGTCATTCACAACCAGCAAACATTAATGTATTTAAACAGTGTGATGCAGCCTGCAGCAGAGAGAGCGTGTGAATATGAACATACGTGTTTGATCATGAAGTGTGTTGTGTTGTTGACTGTGGAGCTGCGTTCACACACAGAGTAAAAACTGTTTGTAACTGTGACATCCAGCGTCCTGCAGATCATCATGAAGTTACCGTTGCTGATTAATCATATATCTTTGCCATAACTTGCTGATATGTTTCTATATGAGTGGACAGGAGGGTGAGCGACCATACCAGCGTAACAAACACGTCATGTGACTTCTGTGACAGGTGGACAATATTCATTTATTATTTGAATTCTGACGTTGATGATGACGTCACATTTTTCACCGGGTTGTCCACGTTTATATTTCCTGCATGAAACAACACGGTCAGAGCGCACGGGGAGGATCTAGGAAGTTTCTCAGATGAGCGTTTTGTAGTCCATCTTCTGGACTTTGTAGTTTTACCACAGATCACGTCAAGAACATTCACCGTCACATCATGACGTAGTCTAGTGTAAGAGCAGTCGTCTTCTCCTAACTCCTTATCACCTCTCCTTCACATGTTTCCTTATGACCTTGTGACGTTTTCTATCGAGGTCAAGGAAAAGTGGTTAGGAAAAGTGGTTAGGAAAAGTGGTTAGGAAAGGACTTAGGAGCTGATTTTCTTGACTATTCGACCGTACCCAAACTTTCTCTCACCTCACACAGGCCGACGCCCACGTTGGCTCCACCTGATGACATCAAGTGATGATGACATGAGCAGGAGTTAAAGGTGTGTTTACCTGTCGGCGTCGGTGACCAGCGCCAGGCGGCCGTAGTCCCACGCCACTTTCCTCAGGATGGAGAAGACGAAGAGCAGCACCTGAGGAAGAAGAGAGGAGGACCTCCTGTCAGACCCGCCCGGTGATGTCACAGGCAGCAGCTCCCACAATGCCATGCGTTCCCTTCAGGCTACACAGCCGGGCTCTGGTGTGTGTGTGTGTGTGTCAGCTGAGCTGAGCTGTACTGAGTGCGTGCAGTGGCGACTCACCAGGAAGCACATGAAGTCGAGGGCGAGCACGGTGGGCACGCCTCCGAACGGCAGCCCCTGCAGCACCGTGCTGCGGATGCGAGCCGAGTAGCAGTACGCTTTGGACTCGCTGTGGGCGGAGCAGTTGTCCTGACCGCTGCACGCCTGGCCGCTGCCGCCATAGATCACCATGGTAACGATCAGCACTTTGAGCATGCTCACTGCGGCATCCTGGCAGAGTACCTGAGGGAGACATGATCAACAGGTGATTACATTTCCCAGCATGCCTGAGCTGCAGCAGCAGACGGCCTCCTCCTCTGTGACTGATGATGTCATCGTTACATCATGTCGCTCGCCGCCTGTGGCTGAACACACTGAGCTCATCAGATCAGCTGTTAGCACTTCCTGTTAGCACTTCCTGTTAGCAGTGAGGTGGAGGTTGTCGGTGTGCAGAGAGTTTCTCTGATTCGACATCCAATCAGCCAATCAGCAGCTAGACAACAAGGATGAACTTCCTGTTGCAGCTTGTGTTTGAGTTTGAAATCAGAGAGAGCTTTTATTCTGAAATATCTCGAGACGTCATGATGACCTCATATCCTAACAGCTTCATTCATCTGTCCACTTCCTGTTTTCAGAATAAAAGTCTTCTGACGTGCATTGACCTGATGATGTAACGTGATGCTTCCTGTGTGTCCAGTCCTCCCATCATGCACCTTGTTTGTGATCTAAACGAGCTGGGATCAATTAATGAATCCTCAGATGTGTCTGTGTGTGTGTGTGTGTGTGTGTGTGTGTCTGTGTGTGTGTGTGTGTGTGTGTGTCTGTGTGTGTGTGTGTGTGTGTGTCACTGTGTGTGTGTGTGTGTGTGTGTGTGTGTGTGTGTGTGTGAGTGTGTGTGTGTCACTGTGTGTGTGTGTGAGTGTGTGTGTGTGTGTGTGTCTGTGTGTGTGTGTGAGTGTGTGTGTGTGTGTGTGTGTGTGTGTGTGTGTCACTGTGTCACTGTGTGTGTGTGTATGTGTGTCTGTGTGTGTGTGTGTGTGTGTGTGTGTGTGTGTGTGTGTGTGAGTGTGTGTGTGTCACTGTGTGTGTGTGTGAGTGTGTGTGTGTGTGTGTGTGTGTGTGTCTGTGTGTGTGTGTGTGTGTGTGTGTGTGTCTGTGTGTGTGTGTGAGTGTGTGTGTGTGTGTGTGTGTGTGTGTGTGTGTGTCACTGTGTCACTGTGTGTGTGTGTGTGTGTGTCTGTGTGTGTGTGTGTCTGTGTGTGTGTGTGTGTGTGTGTGTCTGTGTGTGTGTGTGTGTGTGTGTGTGTGTGTGTGTGTGTCACTGTGTGTGTGTGTGTCTGTGTGTGTGTGTGTGTGTGTGTGTGTGTGTGTGTGTGTGTCTGTGTGTGTGTGTGTGTGTGTGTGTCTGTGTGTGTGTGTGTGTGTGTGTGTGTGTCTGTGTGTGTGTGTGTGTGTGTGTGTGTGTGTGTCACTGTGTGTGTGTGTGTGTGTGTCTGTGTGTGTGTGTGTGTGTGTGTCACTGTGTCTGTGTGTGTGTGTGTGTGTGTGTGTCTGTGTGTGTGTGTCTGTGTGTCACTGTGTGTGTGTGTGTGTGTGTGTGTGTGTGTGTGTGTCACTGTGTGTGTGTGTGTGTGTGTGTGTGTGTGTGTGTGTGTGTGTGTGTCACTGTGTGTGTGTGTCTGTGTGTGTGTGTGTGCGTGTGCGCCTTGTTCTCTGAACACGATGTAACTGACTTCTTATCAGCTGCCTGCACGCCTCTGAACCTCACGCACACATGATCATGTGTCACCTGATTGGACAGTTTTGGGTGATGTCATCATGTTTAGAAGGTTTTAATTTAAAGGACCAGTTCAGAGGGTTCAAGTCTCTCAACGAGGCGGCTGTGCTGATTGGACCAATGACTTCACGTGGCTCCTCATTGGACGACAGAGTGTCGAATGGACGGATTGTGACCGCCGTTTTTAAGGAGTGCTGTCAAATAACAAAATAAAGAAAATAAAAAGACATAAATAAAATAAAAAAGAAATAAAGTTCTTTGTTCTTCCTGGTGACAGACGGACAATCTGCATACATAACTTCCAGAAGTCAGTGAAGGCAGCACTGCTTTACAGTCCATTGTCAAGTGTCGAATTTCAGAGCTTCGACCACAAATAACTTTCACTGTGAACACTCAGCTCAAGTCTGAATGAGGCGGAAACTCTCCAACACTTCAATTATTGGTTCAATCAATTCATTCACTGCGGTAAAACAGCAAATGATAAAAGATTAATTCATCTATTGATCAAAACAGGCAGGAAGGAGGCGTATAAACTGGATTATTATTATTATTCATCAGTTCCTGATCGATACATCAACAGGCCACAATGTTTGATTATGAAACTTAAACATGTCGCTCATCTGAACAGAGATACAATAATAATAATTCTCACTACAGACACAAAACAACACAAAGAGACACAAACAACACAAAGAGACACAAAACAACATAGAGAGACACAAAACAACATAGAGAGACACAAAACAACACAAAGAGACAAAACAACACAAAGAGACACAAAACAACATAGAGAGACACAAAACAACACAAAGAGACAAAACAACACAAAGACACACAAAACAACACAAAGAGACAAAACAACACAAAGAGACAAAACAACACAAAGAGACGCGAAACAACACAAAGAGACAAAACAACATAAAGAGACACAAACAACACAAAGAGACACAAAACAACATAGAGAGACACAAAACAACACAAAGAGACAAAACAACACAAAGACACACAAAACAACACAAAGAGACAAAACAACACAAAGAGACAAAACAACACAAAGAGACGCGAAACAACACAAAGAGACATAAACAACACAAAGAGACAAAACAACACAAAGAGACACAAAACAACATAAAGAGACACAAACAACACAAAGAGACACAAAGACACACAAAACAACACAAAGAGACACAAAACAACATAGAGAGACACAAAACAACACAAAGAGACAAAACAACACAAAGACACACAAAACAACACAAAGAGACAAAACAACACAAAGAGACAAAACAACACAAAGAGACGCGAAACAACACAAAGAGACAAAACAACATAAAGAGACACAAACAACACAAAGAGACACAAAACAACATAGAGAGACACAAAACAACACAAAGAGACAAAACAACACAAAGACACACAAAACAACACAAAGAGACAAAACAACACAAAGAGACAAAACAACACAAAGAGACGCGAAACAACACAAAGAGACATAAACAACACAAAGAGACAAAACAACACAAAGAGACACAAAACAACATAAAGAGACACAAACAACACAAAGAGACAAAACAACACAAAGAGACACAAAACAACACAAAGAGACAAAACAACACAAAGAGACACAAAACAACACAAAGAGACACAAAGACACACAAAACAACACAAAGAGACACAAAACAACACAAAGACACACAAAGACACACAAAACAACACAAAGACACACAAAACAACACAAAGACACACAAAGACACACAAAACAACACAAAGAGACACAAACAACACAAAGACACACAAAACAACATAAAGAGACACAAAACAACACAAAGAGACACAAACAACACAAAGAGACACAAAACAACACAAAGAGACACAAACAACACAAAGAGACGCGAAACAACACAAAGAGACATAAAACAACACAAAGAGACGCGAAACAACACAAAGAGACATAAAACAACACAAAGACACACAAAACAACACAAAGAGACATAAACAACACAAAGACACACAAAGACACACAAAACAACACAAAGACACACAAAGACACACAAAACAACACAAAGAGACACAAACAACACAAAGACACACAAAACAACACAAAGAGACACAAAACAACACAAAGAGACATAAACAACACAAAGACACACAAAACAACACAAAGAGACATAAACAACACAAAGACACACAAAGACACACAAAACAACACAAAGACACACAAAGACACACAAAACAACACAAAGAGACACAAACAACACAAAGACACACAAAACAACACAAAGAGACACAAAACAACCACAAAGAGACACAAACAACACAAAGAGACACAAAACAACCACAAAGAGACACAAAACAACACAAAGACACACAAAACAACACAAAGACACACAAAACAACACAAAACAACATAAAGAGACACAAAACAACACAAAGACACACAAAACAACATAAAGAGACACAAAACAACACAAAGAGACACAAAACAACCACAAAGACACACAAAACAACATAAAGAGACACAAAACAACACAAAGAGACACAAAACAACATAAAGAGACACAAAACAACCACAAAGAGACACAAACAACACAAAGAGACACAAAACAACCACAAAGACACACAAAACAACACAAAGAGACACAAAACAACACAAAGACACACAAAACAACACAAAGAGACACAAAACAACACAAAGAGACACAAAACAACATAAAGAGACACAAACAACACAAAGACACACAAAACAACATAAAGAGACACAAAACAACACAAAGAGACACAAAACAACATAAAGAGACACAAAACAACACAAAGAGACACAAAACAACATAAAGAGACACAAACAACATAAAGAGACACAAACAACACAAAGACACACAAAACAACATAAAGAGACACAAAACAACATAGAGAGACACAAAACAACACAAAGAGACACAAACAACATAGAGAGACACAAAACAACCACAAAGACACACAAAACAACACAAAGAGACACAAAACAACATAAAGAGACACAAAACAACACAAAGAGACACAAACAACATAGAGAGACACAAAACAACCACAAAGACACACAAAACAACACAAAGAGACACAAAACAACATAAAGAGACACAAAACAACACAAAGAGACACAAACAACACAAAGAGACACAGAACAACCACAAAGAGACACAAAACAACCACAAAGAGACACAAACAACACAAAGAGACACAAAACAACATAAAGAGACACAAACAACATAAAGAGACACAAAACAACATAAAGAGACACAAACAACATAAAGAGACACAAACAACCACAAAAAGACACACAAAACAACACAAAGAGACACAAAACAACATAAAGAGACACAAAACAACACAAAGAGACACAAACAACACAAAGAGACACAGAACAACTACAAAGAGACACAAAACAACACAAAGAGACACAAAACAACATAAAGAGACACAAAACAACCACAAAGAGACACAAACAACACAAAGAGACAAAACAACAGAAAGACACACAAAACAACACAAAGAGACACAAAACAACACAAAGAGACACAAAACAACATAAAGAGACACAAACAACACAAAGAGACACAAAACAACCACAAAGAGACACAAAACAACACAAAGAGACACAAAACAACATAAAGAGACACAAACAACATAAAGAGACACAAAACAACCACAAAGAGACACAAAACAACATAAAGAGACACAAAACAACCACAAAGAGACGCAGGAATTCAGTCCGTAGGAACAGGAGGGGGCCGGTTTCAGTCCAGCTCAGACTATGTTACAAAGCGTGGACTGTTACCTGGAGAGGTGTGAGTTCATCTCCTGGGCTGCTAAGGAGCCCCTGTGCAAAACTTCAACCTGACCACATGACCATCTCGTGTGTATTAGGGTATATTACTGTGTATTACTGTGTGTTAGCATATATTAGTGTGTATATTTGGGTATATCTGTATGTATTTGTGTGTGTGTGTGTGTATATATATATATATATATATATATATATATATACACACACACACACATATCAGGCCTGCGTCTGTGTATATGTGTATATATTTTAGGGTTGTGTCTGTGTGTATTAGTGTATATTTATGTATATTTGTATATATATATATATATATATATATATATATATATATATATATATATATATATAAAGTGTATATTTCAGGTCTGTGTGTGTGTGTGTGTGTGTGTGTATTTCAGGTCTGTCTGTGTGTATTTGTATGTATTCATGGATGATGTTTCAAACACGTCATTATCGGTGTGTTGTGTGAGAATACACTGAAGTCATCAGTGAGGTTCACTAACAATAATCAGTCATTGTCTGTCAGACAGGATGTGTGTTCACACATGAAGCGTTCGTTGGTGGTTATTGGTTCATTATTGATTATTGATCATCCTGTGCTGAGGTCACGTCAGTCTGTGGATCAGGCAGCGGCCCTGCTGCACCTGCAGTCCGGCCTCAGCCGACACCACCTGCTCGGCGAGCATCCGCTGCCCGTCCGGACCCAATGTCAAACACAGAGCGACGATACCGGACATTCAGGACCGACACCGACGTTAGAACCGACCACAAACCCGCTTAAATGGGATAAAGGCCGTTTGTCGAGGCGTTAAACGGACTCCGTCTGTCAGAGGTGAAATCACATTATAGGTGCGGACAGACGGACGGACAGCTCGGCGTGTCCTCTGCGCACACGTTATATAAGCCAACACCGCCACCCCCCCACCGAGAAAACACCGGAGCCGCGCGGAGGCTGGATGGATGCTGTCCGGGTGGAACCAGCGCGCCGGAGCCGCTGACAGGCCGCCGGTGAGGCTGCAGCAGCGGCCTGTCAGCGGCTAATCAACCCGCTGAGGAGATCAAACAAAGCCGTCTTATGATAACCCGCAGAATAAAGCTCGTAATAAATAAACCCAATTAGAATAAATCCGGTACCTGACCATCCGAAGCCGATCCTCCTCCTCTGCTCCGTTAAATCAACAAGCTGCACCGCAGAACACGAGCCGTTAAACCCTCACAGATCCACCGCCGCCCCGGCTGCGTCCTGCCGCAGCGCCGCCATCCCAGAAAAAAAGGCTGATTCACGGCCGAGCTCTTTAAAGTGCCGCTGCCGCAGGAGCGTGTCCCTCCGCCGGCCACTGAGTCCGCTGCGTGCCGCTGCTCCCCCGCCGGCTGTCGGTGCTAAAATGGAGGCGGTCTGTCTGTGAATAGAAACAGAGCGGAGCCGCTGCTGCTGTGAGGAGGACGAGGAGGAGGAGGACACACGGCCGCCGACAGAGGGCGCCAAACCGGAGCTCCTGGCACTGTTTCATTTTTCACTGTAAAAACAGATGATGGGAAATATTTTACACATAATAAAAATAATACAAAGAATAAAAATTATAAAAAAAT
This sequence comes from Sciaenops ocellatus, assembly GCA_033000465.1. Taxonomy (NCBI): domain Eukaryota; kingdom Metazoa; phylum Chordata; class Actinopteri; family Sciaenidae; genus Sciaenops; species Sciaenops ocellatus. Next base: position 34,084,546 of record CP136867.1, on the reverse strand, counting down.
CAACTTTTACACCGTAAAGTTAGCTCAGTCTGTTAGCTGCTGTTAGCTAAAGTTAGCTCAGTCTGTTAGCTGCTGTTAGCTAAATTTAGCTCAGTCTGTTAGCTGCTGTTAGCTAAAGTTAGCTCAGTCTGTTAGCTGCTGTTAGCTAATGTTAGCTCAGTCTGTTAGCTAATGTTAGCTAAAGTTAGCTCAGTCTGTTAGCTGCTGTTAGCTAAAGTTAGCTCAGTCTGTTAGCTGCTGTTAGCTCATGTTAGCTCAGTCTGTTAGCTAATGTTAGCTGCTGTTAGCTCAGTCTGTTAGCTAAAGTTAGCTCAGTCTGTTAGCTGCTGTTAGCTAATGTTAGCTCAGTCTGTTAGCTAATGTTAGCTAAAGTTAGCTCAGTCTGTTAGCTGCTGTTAGCTGCTGTTAGCTCACTCTGTTAGCTAATGTTAGCTGCTGTTAGCTCAGTCTGTTAGTTGCTGTTAGCTAATGTTAGCTCAGTCTGTTAGCTAATGTTAGCTAAAGTTAGCTCAGTCTGTTAGCTGCTGTTAGCTAATGTTAGCTCAGTCTGTTAGCTAAAGTTAGCTCAGTCTGTTAGCTGCTGTTAGCTAATGTTAGCTCAGTCTGTTAGCTAATGTTAGCTAAAGTTAGCTCAGTCTGTTAGCTGCTGTTAGCTGCTGTTAGCTCACTCTGTTAGCTAATGTTAGCTGCTGTTAGCTCAGTCTGTTAGTTGCTGTTAGCTAATGTTAGCTCAGTCTGTTAGCTAATGTTAGCTAAAGTTAGCTCAGTCTGTTAGCTGCTGTTAGCTAATGTTAGCTCAGTCTGTTAGCTAAAGTTAGCTCAGTCTGTTAGCTAATGTTAGCTGCTGTTAGCTCAGTCTGTTAGTTGCTGTTAGCTAATGTTAGCTCAGTCTGTTAGCTAATGTTAGCTAAAGTTAGCTCAGTCTGTTAGCTGCTGTTAGCTAATGTTAGCTCAGTCTGTTAGCTAAAGTTAGCTCAGTCTGTTAGCTAATGTTAGCTGCTGTTAGCTCAGTCTGTTAGTTGCTGTTAGCTGATGTTAGCTCAGTCTGTTAGCTGCTGTTAGCTGATGTTAGCTCAGTCTGTTAGCTGCTGTTAGCTGATGTTAGCTAATGTTAGCTCAGTCTGTTAGCTGCTGTTAGCTGATGTTAGCTGCTGTTAGCTGATGTTAGCTCAGTCTGTTAGCTGCTGTTAGCTGATGTTAGCTAATGTTAGCTCAGTCTGTTAGCTCAGTCTGTTAGCTCAGTCTGTTAGCTGCTGTTAGCTAATGTTAGCTCAGTCTGTTAGCTGCTGTTAGCTGATGTTAGCTCAGTCTGTTAGCTGCTGTTGGGTCAGTCTGTTAGCTCAGTCTGTTAGCTGCTGTTGGGTCAGTCTGTTAGCTGCTGTTAGCTGATGTTAGCTAATGTTAGCTCAGTCTGTTAGCTCAGTCTGTTAGCTGATGTTAGCTCAGTCTGTTAGCTGCTGTTAGCTGATGTTAGCTCAGTCTGTTAGCTGATGTTAGCTCAGTCTGTTAGCTGCTGTTAGCTGCTGTTAGCTGATATTAGCTCAGTCTGTTAGCTGCTGTTAGCTGATGTTAGCTCAGTCTGTTAGCTGCTGTTAGCTCAGTCTGTTAGCTGATGTTAGCTAATGTTAGCTCAGTCTGTTAGCTGATGTTGGGTCAGTCTGTTAGCTGCTGTTAGCTGATGTTGGGTCAGTCTGTTAGCTGCTGTTAGCTGATGTTAGCTCAGTCTGTTAGCTGATGTTGGGTCAGTCTGTTAGCTGCTGTTAGCTGATATTAGCTCAGTCTGTTAGCTGATTTTGGGTCAGTCTGTTAGCTGCTGTTAGCTGCTGTTAGCTGATGTTAGCTCAGTCTGTTAGCTCAGTCTGTTAGCTGCTGTTAGCTGATGTTAGCTAATGTTAGCTCAGTCTGTTAGCTGCTGTTAGCTGATGTTAGCTAATGTTAGCTCAGTCTGTTAGCTGATGTTGGGTCAGTCTGTTAGCTGCTGTTAGCTGATGTTAGCTCAGTCTGTTAGCTGCTGTTAGCTGATGTTAGCTGATGTTAGCTCAGTCTGTTAGCTGCTGTTGGGTCAGTGCTGTCTGTGTCCTGTCTGTCTCTGTGCTGGCTTCATTCAGTGTCTCTCCCTGTCCTCTGTCAGCCTGAGTTACCATGGTTACGGGGATCATGATAATAATAATAATAATAATAGTAAATTGTAAAATGCTAATAAAGATACAATATATTTTCAGTGGGTTGTATTAACACAAATGTAATAAATATGATTAAAAGTTGTGTCATCATATATCTTAATAATAAATTAATATTATTTTTAATTGTGAAAATATTATTCAAATATTTTTCTGCAGAAAGTCACAAAAAGAAATCATCAGAATAAATCAGACGCTTTCTTCACTGAGTCTGTACATCCAAACAGAACTGCTAACAGCTAATGCAGCTAACTGCTAATGCAGCTAACACAGCCCTCTTTCAGAATAGACATTTATAAAAGGGTTTAAACGTCAGTTAAACGTTCTTTAAACGTCAGTTAAACGTTCTTTAAACGTCAGTTAAACGTTCTTTAAACGTCATTTAAGGAAGTGATAATTACTTCTGCTGACCTCTGACCAGCAGATGGCGCCCTGCTCTCTGTAACAACATGACAACAACATGAGGACAGTTCACAGGTCTGCAGATGGAATATTTAAAGTGTTCTGAACACACAGCAATGACATGAGGAGGACCAGGACCAGGACCAGGACCAAGACCAGGACCAGGACCATGACCAGGACCATGATATATTATCAACATATGTTGATAACATATGTTGATAATATATCTTGATAATATATGTTAGTCTCTCCACAGTTCATCATTTCATTTGTCCACATCCTGATTGATAGAAGGTGTGTCCATGCATTAATGTGATCACCCCTCTGCCCTGTAAGAGTCCAAAGTCAATAACAGTGACTGCTGTTGAGACACAGCAAAGTTCTCCAGGTATATTCCAGTATATTCCCAGTATATTCCAGTATATTCCCAGTATATTCCAGTATATTCCAGTATATTCCCAGTATATTCCAGTATATTCCAGTATATTCCCAGTATATTCCCAGTATATTCCCTGTATATTCCAGTATATTCCAGTATATTCCAGTATATTCCAGTATATTCCCTGTATATTCCAGTATATTCCAGTATATTCCCTGTATATTCCCTGTATATTCCAGTATATTCCAGTATATTCCCAGTATATTCCAGTATATTCCAGTATATTCCCAGTATATTCCCAGTATATTCCAGTATATTCCCAGTATATTCCAGTATATTCCCAGTATATTCCAGTATATTCCAGTATATTCCCAGTATATTCCAGTATATTCCAGTATATTCCCTGTATATTCCAGTATATTCCCAGTATATTCCAGTATATTCCAGTATATTCCCAGTATATTCCAGTATATTCCAGTATATTCCAGTATATTACCAGTATATTCCCAGTATATTCCAGTATATTCCAGTATATTCCCAGTATATTCCCAGTATATTCCAGTATATTCCCAGTATATTCCAGTATATTCCAGTATATTACCAGTATATTCCAGTATATTCCCAGTATATTCCAGTATATTCCAGTATATTCCAGTATATTCCCAGTAAACATATTCTGGCTCCCAGAGGAACTTCCCTTCCAGCCATGAGACCTATACAATGTTAAACACTTCTCCAGAATTGGTGTTTCTTTGAACACTCCCATAAACAATGAATGAACGAGCCTTCTGCTGCTCTGCATTTCACACAAAGGTACATCAGAGTCCATGTGATTCAACCTGCAAGGTGTGAGGTAGGTGTGCATCAGCCGTTTATATTGTAGCAGCTGAAATTTGGTATGAACAGACTGTGAGCCTTGAAACAAGCCCAGTGTCCTCCTTTATGTCAATGATCCATGCCTCCATCTTTCTGGAAGATGACTCTTTGGAATGTGTTACATGAACTCAGAGAAAGTGAAAACTGTCCTCTGCCATCCATGTGGGACAGAGTCAGTTCCTCAGTTTTACATAGTGGAGGTTCAGACAACAATTGTTTATGTGTGGATCAAATAAAATGTTTCAGCTGGAGGTTCATATCATATTTCTCACACAGTTGATTATATGACATCAAGTTGCCTTCTGCATAAAAGTCTGACATTTTTTCAGCACATTTGTTAAACCACATCCTAAATCCACCATCTGCTCGCCCCGGTATAAAACAATACACGCTGGATGTTATGAAATCCATGTCTATTTTTGACAAAGCCATTTTGATCATTACCAACCAGATGAGGAAGATACAGCTGCAGTCTTCTGGCCAAGGCCCTGCAGAGTATTTTAATGTCACACCACATCAAACTAACAGGCCTGAAAGAGGAGCGTTCATCTGGTTTGGTGGTTTCAGAGCTAAAGTTATTAAAGTCCCAAAGATGGAGGGAGGATTCCTTATGCCACATTTTTCTGCTTGATCGTAGTCAGACTGTTTTAGCCACATCAAACGTTTTCTATGTTATCCTTGACTCTCATGATTTGTAAGTCCTTTGCTTTCTGCTGACTGCAATTATTCTACAATTCCTGTTCCAACAATCTAATTTGGTTTTCAACTGTTTCCATTTCCACACGCTGTTGTTTGGCTTTAGATTACTTAAAGTTAATAATTTCCCCTCTGATATACGCTTTGAATGCCTCCCATCTAACACAGTCTGATCAAGACTGATTTCAAAATAATTGTTCATGCGTTCCTCAGCAGATTTTATAAGCTCTGCGTCCTGCAGTAACTCAGAGGGAAATCTCTTAGGGTTCAGAATAAATGTATCTATATGTAGGTTTAATGATACAGCTGCATGATCACTAATGACAATGCTATCATACCAGCATTCTTTCATTTTTGAAAGAAGTCCAAATGAGACCAAAAAATAGTCAATTAATGAGTGAGTGCCACGCGTACTGGAATAACAGAATAACAGGAGTATTCAGCTCTATCTGGGTGCAGTTCAAATCTTCACAGGACTGCAACAATATTTTCCTTGTCTGTATATGAGTAGAGCCGAGGTTAGTAGAGCACTGAAGTTAAAATCCCCACGACAATGTTCATACCTTACAGAGTGAGGAAGAGATTCTGAAGACACGTTGGACTGTCGTCATTTGGACCATAGATGCAAACCAGATGGATAAGTTACCCTGAATAATGATATACCTACCATACTGATCACAAATAACATTAGAGGCTTGGAACGGTGAAGATTTATGTATAAGTATGAGCACAGCTCAGCATGATTACTGTATGGAGCACACTAAACCTGAGCTGGCCATCTTTTTTGCAATCTGTCAGTTTCTGCTGCCCTTAAATGAATCTCCTGCAAGAAAACTATTTGGGACTGAAGACTCTGATTCTGTTTAAAAAATTCTGTTGCTTTAGTTTGGATATTTCTCTCAGCCCCCTAACATTCCAGCTGGTGACTTTTATTTTACACATATTGGCGTTTTAATCTCGTGAATAAGATGCAGTTCTGTGCCAACAGATCAAATAAGTAAAGAAGACTCTGCTGGTTGGAGCCTTGATGACGTACAAACAAACATATACTCTAGTGTTTTAAAACCTGAACACTGAACATTGTTCCCGTTGTTCCATCTTCCACTAAATAAATGAGATTTACATGAGGAGCAGTTAGTTAGTCTACGTGGGTCTTTGAGCCCGTCACCAGCCGTGCACCACGCTTACAACAATCAGAACTATCATTTTCCCCGGATATACAAAAAGGGACGAATTTGTCTATATAACAAATAATAAAATAATAATAAATTGAAATTAAATTTACCCCCCTACCTCCTCCTTTTTCCAGACATCATTTTAAACTAAATGAACTTCAATAACAAAGAATAATAATGATAATGACTCATCAACGTTAAGCTCACAAAACGGGGAGGGGGAGCTCAATAAGACCATGTTCACACTCCGTACAGTTGTTCATTATAAGTGCAGTAAACTTATATCTTCATTAGGAACCACACAAATTTAAGTGTGCCAGGTCATTTATAACACCCGCATTGCCAGTCCCGTTAGTCCATCTTACTGTTACTGTAACTCTTAGTGGTGTTCTGTCATCAGAGGCTGACTGTGAAGAACAGAGTTCATCCTTTAGGTTGAATTTCACGGTGAAGAAAAGAGGAACACCTTTCCGTCATGCACCACTCTCATCTTATACGAGTTCAGCTGGAATCCTCGAAACGTTCCCGTCTCGTCGAACAGCTTTCTGGCTGTGTTGAACTCACTCTGTCCTGTACCAGAGTGAGTTTAGCTCCATCGTGTAGGATATTCTTCTGTGATGAAAGACGACAAACAGTCTCTTTAAGAATGGCTCTGTGCTGGTTAGGCTTTGCCATGCACCCGCTCCAATACCGGGGTCTGGTCCGCGCTGAGCCCCAGCCACTTCGGTAACATTTCCCGGATAAAATCCAGCAATGGTTGTGTACCCTCTCTGAGACCAAACATACGCAGGTTCTTCCTCCTGCTTCAGTTCTCCAAGTCGTCAGTCTTCATCTCCAAATGTGTCAGCCATTTTACAGTTGAAGCTAACTCCACCCGTACACTCTCAAGTTCCTCCTCTGCCGCCATCACTCGGCAACGCCACAGACAGCTTGGACTGGACAGCAAACATGGACTCTGTCCACAGAAAGGACAGAGCCGTCTGTACTTCCTGTGAAGGCTGGGGTCCTTCAACATCTGCAACAAACTGCTGCAGATGTTTGACCGGACAGACTGGTGAGGAGAGCTGGACTCTCTGGTGACAGAGACAGAGAGAAGGACCGTGGACAAACTGCTGTCCATACTGGACAACACCCACCACCCTCTGCACAACACCTTCACCAGGCAGAGGACAGACTGTCCATGTCCTGCTCCACCAACAGACTGAAGGACTCGTTCATCCCCCTGAACATCAGACTGTACGACAGCTCTCAGTGATGGCAGGAGACACAACAGACAAATCTGAACCCTCTTTGCACTTCCTGGACTCTCTGTCATTGCTGACTACATTTCTCTGCTCCACGCTGTGACTGTCACTCATCTGTTTACAGCCTCATTTAACTGCACACAGCCCTTTATCCCATCTGTAGTTCTCTCTCATATTTTAATAAAACATTTTTATTTCTACGGTCACTTTATATTTTTTACATAGTTTATGTACAGATGTTTAGCACAGGTTAACTTCTTAACAGTTATATATTTATTTTCTATGCAAATGTTTAATTCCTCTGTACATATTTAAATTTAGATTTATAGGTTAATTTTAACGTACGTATACTGTGTTAGAGGTTCATTCTAATGTATGTTTGCATGCTGCTAATACATGCTTGACTTTCCTTCGGGATCAATAAAGTGTCTGTCTGTCTTAAAGACTGGTCAGTAAGTTTGCTCTTACATTAATCTTTACTGTGTGGCCAGTTCTGTGGACACACCAACTCAATGTGAAGGTTTTTGAATAAGATACCAAATAATTACATCTGTGTGAAATGTCATATGATGTTCATATATTTTGGCCATACATTGTATGTCTATAACTGATAATATACAATCTTGTCTTATAAATGAAGATTTAATATGTTATGTTTCTCATATTTACACATTTAAAGCAACATATGACTAACTCAGATTATTTTAGAAACCAACCTGTGTTCAAACAGACGCAAGAATTCTGTCTTCATTAAGAACATTTCAGTAGAATACAGTCTCTGGTCAGATGTTGAAGGCTATGTTGTCGATGAATAATATGTAAATAAAATGAACCAAATATATGAGTTCATTTACATAATAAAGCACAGATCACAGAGTAACAGAGCCAGGTGTGGTCACAGAGTAACAGGTGTGGTCACAGAGTAACAGAGCCAGGTGTAGTCACAGAGTAACAGGTGTGGTCACAGAGTAACAGAGCCAGGTGTGGTCACAGAGTAACAGGTGTGGTCACAGAGTAACAGAGCCAGGTGTGGTCACAGAGTAACAGGTGTGGTCACAGAGTAACAGGTGTGGTCACAGAGTAACAGAGCCAGGTGTGGTCACAGAGTAACAGAGCCAGGTGTGGTCACAGTGTAACAGGTGTGGTCACAGAGTAACAGGTGTGGTCACAGAGTTATTTTATTATGAACTTTAAGCGTGCTCATAGTGAGCTGCTGTAGTTCTCTGTCTTTCATTCAGTTTGTCACAATGTCACGTGTTTGAATCCCTTAAAAATGTTTTTTATTCAAAAGGCTGAATATTTCTTCTGACACGTTTACTGAAGCAGGCTCCACAGACGCATTTAGAGACAACATGTCATTAGAGATGAACAGGAAGGTCTTTAAATCTTTAAAATGGGTCCAAATGCTGCTTCTTTTTCTTTTTCTCTATATACTATTATTATATACTATTATTATTATATACTGCTATTATTATTATTATATACTATTATTATATACTGCTATTATTATTATTATTATTATTATTATTATTATATACTATATATATACTGTAGTATTATTATATACTGTCATTATACTGTTATTAACAATAACATTACCATCATATCATCAGTACTATTACCATCTTCTTGCCTCTGCACCTTATCTACCTGTTTATCTGTTTTTAAGTGTCCTTGTCCCATTCTGTGTTTTATTTTTATTTTTTCTACCTCAGTATTTTATTCTATTGTATTTTTATTGTATTCAAATACACTGGACTGCTATGACGACCTAATTTCCCCTCGGGGATGAATAAAGTATCTATCTATCTATCTATCTATCTATCTATCTTTCTCTCTGTCTGTCTGTCTGTCTGTCTCTCTCTCTCTGTCTGTCTGTCTGTCTCTCTGTCTGTATCTCTGTCTGTCTGTCTGTCTGTCTGTCTGTATCTCTGTCTGTCTGTCTGTCTGTCTGTCTCTCTGTCTGTCTGTCTGTCTCTCTCTGTCTGTCTGTCTGTCTGTCTCTCTGTCTGTCTCTCTCTCTCTGTCTGTCTGTCTTTTTCTACTGTCACTCAGCGGCTCTCGTGCCTGGGCCGGCTCTCGTTCGACTCATCAGTAGCTGACACAGGTAAGACTGTCAGGACGAGTCCGGTCTGTGTTTGACGCTGTGACGTTAACAGGTAAGAAACTAAACAAAGAGACAGCTCCGTCCTTTTTCCTGTTTTCAACATCTGTAGTATCTACGACAACCACAGACACATCTGGCTGACGTGGCCGCATCAGCACGGCATGACGTCACGTCTCAGGCATATCCTATGTGATTCGTTATCTCGAAATCTAACGGAGGAAACAAAATATATGAACACATGACAGGGCTTCCGTGATCGTAAAGCGTTACGTACTTCTCCCGACCCGGCGCCCAAAGTTACAGACACACAGCTGGTCAGAGTTAACAGACGTCAGTTTATCAGAGGAACTTCCACCGTGTGGATTTAAAGGAACCTGCTGAGCCTGTTTCTGTGATAACACGCTGACAGACTGACAGACTGCAGCTCAGCATCATAAAGTAACTTCCTCTTCCTCCTTCAGTCGCTCTGCTGCTTCAGACAGGGACACACTTTACGGCCATACCACACTGAGCGCGCCCGATCTCGGAAGCAAAGCCTGGTTAGTACTTGGATGGAAGACTGCCTAGGTGCTGTAGGCTTGGAGACAAACAGAGGATCGGCGGTTCGATCCCCGGTTCGATCCCCTCCAGTCAGTGAATGATTATCTCCTGATGAGCAGTTGGCACCTTGCATGGCAGCCAATGGCATCAGTGTGTGAATGAAGATATGAATGAGGTGAATGAGATATGTACTGTAAAAGTGCTTTGAGTGGTCGGAAGACTAGAAAGGCGATATGTAAGTACAGTTCATTTACCATTCCACTCTACACACTGCAAACTAAAGACAAACTGACTGTTATCAGACCGAGACCTCAGTCACCAAGACTGAAAACACCACAAACTGTCTAAAATCTGGACGTAGTCTCCGTGACGTCCCCGCAGACTGTCTAAAACCTGGACGTAGTCTCCGTGACGTCTCAGGTAGCGGTTGCAGCTGTGAGACACAAGTCTTCTTATTTGTCGTACAGGGCGAAGTGGACTGATGGAGTGCCGGAGCACAGCTGTTTCTTACCTGAGCTGGATTCTGATTTGTGGGGGCGTGGCCTACCTGCTGCACCAGAAGCGGAACCACACGCGTTACGGTCGCTACGTGACGGCGGATTGTCGCTGCTGTTCGCCCAGACTGGGCTGGTTCCTGCAGGAGCTACCGGCCTTCCTGCTGCCGCTGCTGCTGCTGCTGTTCACCGAGGAGTCGAGCGGACAGCGGACCAGGAGGACCGTGCTGCTCTGCACCTTCATGCTGCACTACTTCTACAGGTCAGAGGTCACGTCCACAGTCCAATACACACATGATGAGAGGAAAGGTTGACTCCTTATTAGTCGTTAGCTAGTTAGCTAGCTCCAGAAAGCATTACATTACATTACATTTAGTCATTTAGCAGACGCTTTTATCCAAAGCGACTTACAGAAAAGGGAACAATCAAGGTATAGTGCGATGAGAAGCGTTAGCGCAGTAATAAGTGCTATGACAATTCTTTAAGGTGTAGATTTGTCGAGTGCTAGGAGAGAAGGTCCTCTCTGAAGAGCTGGGTCTTCAGGAGTTTTTTAAAGGTAGAGAGGGACGCCCCTGATCTGGTAGGGACTGGTAGTGCGTTCCACCAGCGGGGAACAACAAACGAGAAGAGTTTGGATTGCCTTGAGCGAATGGGTGGCAGAGCCAGGCATCGTTCATTGGAGGAGCACAAGGATCGTGAGGTAGCATATACATGTATGAGGGCGTTCAAGTAGGTAGGTGCAGTACCGGAGACAACTTTGTAGGCGAGCATTAGAGATTTGAATTTAATGTGGGCTGCAACAGGTAGCCAGTGGAGCTCGATGAGCAGCGGGGTGACATGTGACCTTTTGGGTTGGTTGTAGACCAGGCGCGCCGCCGCGTTCTGGATCATCTGAAGAGGTTTCACTGAGCAGGCTGGCAGGCCCGTCAGGAGGGCATTACAGTAATCTAGTCTTGAGATAACGATAGCTTGTGTCAGGAGTTGAGTAGCATGTTGAGTTAAGTAAGGTCTGATTCTCCTGATGTTGTAAAGTGCAAAACGGCATGACCGGGCGGCTGAGGCCCCATGACTGGAAAAGGTTAGTTGGTCATCAATCATAACCCCTAAGTCTCTCACCACCCTGGTGGGGGCGAGACATAGGGAATCAATTTTGATGTTGATGTCGTGGTGTATCGTAGGTTTAGCTGGGAGGAGCAGCAGTTCAGTGTTAGAGAGGTTCAGCTGGAGGTGATGTTCCTTCATCCATGTGGCAATGTCTGAGAGGCAATCAGAGACCCGTGCAGGGATCGAGGGGTCATCAGGAGGAAATGACAGATAGAGCTGAGTGTCATCTGCATAGCAGTGGTAGGAAAAGCCATGTGAGCAGATAATCGGACCCAGGGAGGTGGTGTAGATAGCAAATAGCAGGGGCCCCAGCACTGAGCCCTGGGGGACCCCTGTGGTGAGGTGATGCGAAGTGGACAACTGTCCAAGCCAGGATACACTGAATGAGCGTCCTGACAGGTAGGATTCAAACCAGGAAAGAGCCAAGCCAGAGATGCCCATGTTTGAGAGAGTAGAGAGTAGGAAGCGATGGTTAACTGTGTCAAAGGCAGCTGATAAGTCGAGTAGAATGAGGACAGAGGACTGTGCTGCTGCTCTTGCTTCTTTTAAGGCTTCTGTTACAGATAGCAGAGCAGTTTCAGTCGAGTGACCGCTCTTGAAACCAGATTGATTTGGATCAAGAAGATCGTTCTGTAGGAGGAATTCTGAGAGTTGTTTAGCGACCGCCCGTTGTATAGTTTTGGATAAGAATGGAAAAAGCGAGACAGGACGATAGTTCTCGACCTGGGCAGGGTTGAGAGAGGCTTTCTTGAGTAGAGGTGTTACCCTGGCTTTGAATGCGGTTGGAAAAGTGCCAGAGGTCAGTGACTCATTTATCACATGTGTGATAGCTGGAGTGATGGTTGGGCTAATTGATTGAAGTAGGTTTGTTGGTGTAGGGTCCAACGAGCATGTAGTAGGACGGCTACATGTCAGCAGTTTGGATACCTCACTCACAGAGAGGGGTGTAAAGCCAGAAGATGAAGTGCTAGCAACTGTGCTAGGTTGCGGATGAAGAGAAAGCTGGTCAGAGAATTGGCTGCTGATTGCTGCCACTTTGCCTGTAAAGAATGATGCAAATGTATTGGCGGTAAGGCTGGTAGGAGGAGGAGGAGGCGGAGGGTTGAGCAGTGATTTGAAGGTGGAGAAAAGTTTCCGGGTGTCAGTGACACTGTTGACTTTATCGTTGTAAAAAGCAGTCTTTGCAGCAGTGACGCTGGTTGAGAAGGAGGATAAGAGTGTCTGGTAGCTTTTGAGGTCATCGGCTAGTTTGGATTTAAGCCATTTTCTTTCAGCAGCTCTGAGTTTGGTGCGCTGTGATCGGAGGCAGAAACATTGTTAAAGGAAACATAAGTTGGCAAACTGCCCTTGTTGCAACAACTCCAACAGCTGCACAGTGATCTTTGGATCCATGTGTGTCATGGCACTCTCATGGCGTCGCTCTACGGCTCCGTCTCATGATGTTGCTTCCTTCCCAACAGCTAACTGAAGGAATGTGAAGCTCATGAATGCGCGCCTTGTTTTTCTTGAAATGAGGTCACAAACCGCTGACTCAGTCTGACTGTGACCCGGTCCAAATCCAATAAACCGATCAGATACTCACAAACAGTTCACGTTCACGAGACGTAGCCGGTGGACAGAGAATCATCACAGATAACAGGAAGTCTAACCACGGCCTGCAACCAGCTCGAAAACTTCATCACAGGAGACATGAAACAGGGACTTGTCATGATATTGATTGGCGTTTACAGCAGCCAATAGCAAGTGTGCGTTACACCGCCACTGCTATGCTTTGCAGCTAGCTGCACCGGGTAGCACGGCTTGGCTCCTGGTTTTGAGGTATTGTTACGTTGAAAATTTTATTAGCTACCAACTGAATCAGAAAACACAGGAAGATATAAGGAGGTGGAATTTAATTCCAATTTTGAGTTTTGGGTCACTGAATCAGTAAAAATGAACATTTTACCTTGAATACTGTTTCACACTCTTCCAGTTGAAATTGATAAACAGTTTAATGAATGGGACAAGCTACTATCAAGATTTATTTCGCAGGGGAGAAAACCGAGGATAAAATTTCAAACTCTCCAGTTAGCGAAGGATGGGACTTTCATGTTTAAAAGATTATTATATTTCAGCCCAATTGAGGATTTTGTTTTGTTGGTGCAACTCCGACTATCAGGCGAGATGGAAAGAAACTGAGGAAAGAATGTCAGGGGAAATTCCTATTCAGGCAAGGTTAGGAGATAATCATGGAAACAAGCAATAAATGCATCAACTTAAGTCTGAAAACTTGGCTAGGTGTTGTTGGTAAAAGTGGCCTACTTGAAGAGATAAAGATCCTGAGATGGTGTTCGTATGACCGCGACTTTATTCCAAGTAAATTAGATATTAGCTATAATGGGCTCTTCATATTGCACCTTTTTCAGTCAGAGGTCAGTGAACAGCTTTGAGGTATTGAAGAGACAACATGGTTTAAACAATAGTGACTTCTTTAGATTTCTTCAGGTACGTCATCATATTAATGGTTGTATTCCTGAAAGGCAAAAAGTGTCTGAGGATGAATTATTAAATGTTCTTATCAGTGCCTATGAGGTTGACTCAGGGCTTAGAATAATCTCGAGACTTTACAAGGCACTTCAAGGAATCAAGACAACTAGTAGCACCTACATTAAACAAAAATGGGAAAGGGAGACTAACAGCTGTATTACAGAGGAAATCTGGACAAAATATTGTGAATTCCAATGGAAGATTTCAAACTCGACCTCTTGGAGAGTGTTTGGCTGGAAGAATCTCAGCAGATATTTTATTCCACCTGTTCAGCAGGCTCATCACTCAGGTTCCTCCAGCTGCTGGAGAACATGTGGCTGTCAGGAAGTCCAGTTGTAAAAGATCTACACAGAATTAGTGACAATATTTGGGATGAACTTCTCTTTGGGTTTCTACATTCAACATCTGCTAATATTAAAAGAAAATACCTGTTTGGTTTACTGAGTGTAGCAGCTAGAAAAGCAATTACAAAGAAATGGCTTAAGCCAAACAGCCCATCTATAGAGGACTGGTATGATATTATTTATGAGATCTTTGTGATGGAAAGAATCACCTTCTCTGTGAGGCTACAGAAAACTACATTTGAGGAAATTTGGGGAAAATGGAAAAGGTATATTTCTCCTAAACGCCCTTCTTTTGTTTAATTCTTTGTCATTTTTTTTTCTTAATATTTTCTTCTTGTGTAAATGTGAAACACTCCATGTTCTGTTAATATTTGTATATTTCATATAAAAACTGTAAAGTGGGATCACTATAACTTTAATAAGCGATGAAAACTTTGTAAAGTGATATGTGATTCTGAATAAAGACAAAATATATATAAAAAAAGAAAACTTTATTAGCTAACCAGCTAACCATGTTTGTAACTGGCGTCTCTGTTCTTTAGGAGCGTCATCTACGCCTTCCTGACCCGAGGACGACCCGTCCCGCTGCACATCGTCTTCTTCGCCACCATCTTCTGCTCGCTCAACGGCTTCCTGCAGGGCCACCACCTGCTGCACTGTGCCCGCTTCGAGGACATGCAGCTGACGGACCCTCGCACGGCTGCAGGTGAGTCGTGACAGGAAACACGATCGGAACTGTTTACTAAAATACTGCAACACCCATGAGCCTCAGCAGCCGTCGAGCAGGTTCTCTGATCTCTGATCAGAGACGCCGTGGCGCCGCCGGCCTCGCGTGCATACAGAGTGTAACATGAACCACGCCTGACACGCTGGCTGGCAGCGATTTTAGATATTTCTTTGTTTACTTTTTGTGTTTGCATTGCATTGTGGGAGAACAGTACACAGTCAAAACCTGCTGAGCCACTATCTGTGCCAAGGTATCATGAAGACTTCTGGGAAATATCTCATGTTTGCATAAGACATCGTGATGTCATCATTAAGTCTCCATACTCTTAGAATGACATCATCACAAAGACTCTTAAACTCAGAATAAATAAATAAATAAATATGAGTTCTGAGTTCATCGGACCAAAGAAGAAAGTGTTATTAACCACCCAGCCAAATTTGAATGATTCAAAATATCAACAAGTTTATGAAATCAGGTGTCAAAATCAGGTAAAAATTAATTCTCAGCTCCAGGACTGTGGGGGCGTGGCTTCAGCACATGGGGGTGTGTCCTCTGAACGTGCTGAAGCCACACCCACTCGTGGGAGTGGCTGAGCGGCCATTTTAAAGCGACTGAAATGTGTCAGATGAGTTCAGAAAATGACATGACTAACTCTAAGATGAATTCATCTCTATCTCTCTGCTCAGGGTGGCCTCAGTGTGTCATCGAGCCATCCTTTAAGGACCGCCCACAAAATCCTGACCTCTGACCTCTGTCTGTCTGCAGGTCTTGTTCTGTTTGTGGTCGGGATTAGCATCAACATCCACAGTGATCACATCCTGCGCAGTTTGAGGAAACCTGGAGAGACCGTCTACAGGATCCCCCACGGTACCACACCAGAACCTGATCCAAACCAGAACCTGATCCACACCACATCCTGATCCACACCAGAACCTGATCCAAACCAGAACCTGATCCACACCACATCCTGATCCACACCAGAACCTGATCCACACCACATCCTGATCCACACCAGAACCTGATCCACACCACATCCTGATCCACACCAGAACCTGATCCACACCAGAACCTGATCCACACCAGAACCTTCAGGTGTATAATTGATGACGGTGGTCTTTGTTTTTCAGGAGGAATGTTTGAGTTCGTCTCTGGAGCGAACTTCTTCGGGGAGATCGTGGAGTGGTGTGGTTACGCTGTAGCTACCTGGTCTTTACCCACCTTCGCCTTCGCCTTCTTCACCATCTGCTCCATCGGGCCCAGAGCCTGCCACCACCACAGGTACCTCTACAGTCTGATTGGTTAGCATCACAGGTACCTCTACAGTCTGATTGGTTAGCATCACAGGTACCTCTACAGTCTAATTGGTTACCATGGCTTCAGTCTGTCCTTCCTGTGTGTCTTGCAGAGACTACCAGCAGAGGTTTGAGGACTACCCTCACTCCAGGAAAGCTCTCATTCCTTTCATACTGTGACCATGAAGGTGTCTGCTGCATTAGCATTATCTATGATAGCTGACATGACCTCTAATGACTTTAACATCTAACATTACCTCTGAAAGCTAACATTAGCTCTGATGGCTAACATTAGCTCTGATAGTTAACATTATTTCTGATGGCTAGCATTAGCTCTGATGGCTAACATTAGCTCTGATGGCTAACATTAGCTCTGATTGTTAACATTATTTCTGATGGCTAGCATTAGCTCTGATGGCTAACATTAACTCTGATTGCTAACATTATTTCTGATGGCTAACATTATTTCTGATGGCTAGCATTAGCTCTGATGGCTAACATTAGCTCTGATGGCTAACATTAGCTCTGATCGTTAACATTATTTCTGATGGCTAGCATTAGCTCTGATGGCTAACATTAACTCTGATTGCTAACATTATTTCTGATGGCTAACATTAGCTCTGATGGCTAGCATTAGCTCTGATGGCTAACATTAGCTCTGATGGCTAACATTAGCTCTGATAGTTAACATTATTTCTGATGGCTAGCATTAGCTCTGATGGCTAACATTAACTCTGATTGCTAACATTATTTCTGATGGCTAACATTAGCTCTGATGGCTAGCATTAGCTCTGATGGCTAACATTAGCTCTGATGGCTAACATTAACTCTGATTGCTAACATTATTTCTGATGGCTAACATTAGCTCTGATGGCTAACATTAACTCTGATTGCTAACATTAACTCTGATTGCTAACATTATTTCTGATGGCTAACATTAGCTCTGATGGCTAACATTAACTCTGATGGCTAACATTAACTCTGATTGCTAACATTATTTCTGATGGCTAACATTAGCTCTGATGGCTAGCATTAGCTCTGATGGCTAGCATTAGCTCTGATGGCTAACATTAGCTCTGATCGTTAACATTATTTCTGATGGCTAGCATTAGCTCTGATGGCTAACATTAGCTCTGATCGTTAACATTATTTCTGATGGCTAGCATTAGCTCTGATGGCTAACATTAACTCTGATTGCTAACATTATTTCTGATGGCTAGCATTAGCTCTGATGGCTAACATTAGCTCTGATGGCTAACATTAGCTCTGATGGCTAGCATTAGCTCTGATGGCTAACATTAGCTCATGTTACCTGTATCGAGGCCAACAGACGTCTAGAGATGTCAAACTCGGATCCTTTTAGGGATTCGAATCTTTCTGAGTCACTAATCAGATCCGGATCTTACGAGTCATTTGAGTCATTTGTCCATAAGCAGATAAAATCTACCAGTGAAACACAGCCCGCCTGTCTTAGACTATAAATAGGCTGAATACATTTAAATGTGAGCGCTGTTATACGAGGAGGGCAGTCTGTGTTTGTGCATTTGAAATTTTCATGCAGGAAATAAAACTTTACATTTTCATCTCATTAAAAATTCTCTAACATTAATTATGAGGCTGTAAGTTCACAATGTTTTTATTGAGCTGCATTATAACTGACACAAATACAGTATGATATTCTCATAACTCACAGTCAGCATCACTCATTCAACTGTAAATACAGTAAAATAGAAATGTGGAAATATAACTCCATAATTATTGATGACAGATTATAACACATCATGCTGCAAATAAAATGCTCCTCTCAGTGTTTAGGCTGTATTAGCCTCTAAAGTTTATTAACACTTAACTGTGTTAAATCAAGTGCAGCGAATAAGAACATCATTATTAACGACATAACGCTGCAGTTAAAATTACGTTAATTACGTTACGTCCCTCTCACATTGTTTTAGCCTCAAAGCTATGTTAGCCTCAGCTGCATAAACCGAGTGTGTTTTAAATAAAGTTTCTATCATCTTGTTTGTTTTAAATAAAGTTTCTATCATCTTGTTTGTTTTAAATAAAGTTTCTATCATCTTGTTTGTTTTAAATAAAGTTTCTACCATCTTGTTTGTTTTAAATAAAGTTTCTATCTTGTTTGTTTTAAATAAAGTTTCTACCATCTTGTTTGTTTTAAATAAAGTTTCTACCATCTTGTTTGTTTTAAATAAAGTTTCTACCATCTTGTTTGTTTTAAATAAAGTTTCTACCATCTTGTTTGTTTTAAATAAAGTTTCTATCATCTTGTTTGTTTTAAATAAAGTTTCTATCGTCTTGTTTATTGCTGTATTTATCTTCTTACATTTGACTGGAGGAAGTCTTTTTGATGACACGACTCTGTGAAGTCCATCCGAGTCTGAATCTGCCTCGTTTCTCTGTACGGAGGAAAAGATCCAGTCGACTCGGTTGAATCCGTGAATCCGGGTCTGCTGGATCGATCCGCGGGTCTCCTGAGTCTCCTGAGCAGCGGCGGCTCCTGACAAATTTCTCAGGGGGGGCAACTGTTGCAATGATGGCTAAGATGACCTGTTCAGTGGGTAAAATAATAATCAATAAAAGTCAGATGTGTTACAGTGTTACATTGTTTGATTTGGTTTTCATGTTCAAACACTAGATGGCGACACCAGACATGAACTGAACAGACCGTACAGTATTTTTGTGTAGCTACATCAAGTTAAATGTCTCAAATACAATAAATTTGGTTCCACAATAAAACACTTCCACCGTGGCCATCAGCAGATACACTGTCATCTACTAGTTTGCCCATGAAATCACTGTTAGCACAGTCTACAATTTATCATGGATAAACCACAGCGATAATCAAATCACACTGTCATCAAAACTGTAGTTAACCCTCTGGAAGCCTTCAGCTCGTTTTTACTTCTTTAACTTTGGGCTTATAAACAATATTTAATATATGGCACACCGTGTGTCATAGGCATCCATGTAATGTGCTTATAAAGGAACACTGAAGAATTTCAAAAATGAAAAGTATTTTTGTCATTTTTTACTCAGAATCACGCCTCAAACAGTACAAGTGAAGAGTTTTTGATAAAACAATGCCCTTCAATACAAAAGGTCCCATGTGTTTCTGCCTCATTTTCCTCAGACATGTCACTTAGCACAGCTCAGACGGTCCAGAGAGTTGAGGGGAACCTGTCAGTCAATATTTAAAGTATTTCTGAAGTTATTGTCACTCTGCTCTGTGTGCCCCTGCACGCTGTCGTCCCGCCCCCACAAGACCACAGAGTCCTTTGATTGGCTAGAACACGTCATAGATACCCTCCACGGATTGGTTGAAAAAGAAACTAGTCTGCCTAGTAACGTTTGTCCATTCGTCGTATCTATTTTTCGATTGGCCTTTCACGCGGTGGCGTAGCACAAGGAAGTGTCGGACAGACAAACGGGAACACGTGGCCTCCTGAGGACAGAGTAATGAATTATCTGTGGGAGGATGGGCCTTATTGACATCTGGAGGCACAGAAACCCAAAACAAAAAATGTATGCTTGGAGTAATAAGAACAGATCTCAACAGTCTCGCATAGATTACTGGCTGATCTCCTCAGTAATAGACAGATCATCAGGCTGTCACAATTAATGTTAATATGGCAGCAGCTAGATATAACCCTAAGGGAGATTAGTGGAAATTGAATAGAACACTATTACAAAAACAGCAATTTAAAAATGAAGTCCAAAAATTATTGGAAGATATTGGAAGCAAGCTAATTCACTAAATAGATGGGGGAACTATTGGGAACTAATGAAATACAATATTAGAAAAATAGCTATAACATTTGGGGGAAAAATGCTAAAGCAAGCAGAGAGAGAAAACATAATAATTACAAATATAATAAGACTATCAGAGAAATGAAGCCTGTCTGGAGAAGAACTAAATTAATTGTCAGCTCTACAACTTGAATTGGACAGAATATATGAGGAAGAGGAGCCTTTGTCAGCTCTCGAAGGAAGTGGCTAGAACAAGGCGAGTGCACCAGATATTTTTTTAACCTGGAAAAAAGGAACTTTGAGACATCATCTCTTCGTAAACTTAACATTAATAACCAAGTATGTGAGGATGAAAAATATATTTCCCAGTATGTAGCTGATTTCTACCAGAAATTATTGAAAATGAAGGAAACATTGATTTATTTCTGCAAGATATTAAGAAGCATATTAAAGGCACTGATGACGGCTTTAAAACTGTGTGTGACCGAAGGGTTAGCTTCACAGAGGTACAAAAATGTATTGGCTCTCTGAAGGACAACAAATCTCCGGGTAGCGATGGGTTGATTTGTGAATTTTATGAAGAATTTAGTGGAATATTAGCCCCATTTTTAGTTGCTGTTTTTGAAGAAGCTATAGAAAAAGAACAACTTCCGCCAACTCTCTGTCAAGGTCTTATTAAATTGATTCCTAAACCAAAAAAAGACAAGCTGAGCATCGAGAATTGGAGACATATTAGTCTGTTGAATAACGACGCCAAAATATTTGCCATGGTATTTGCTAAAAGATTAAAATCTGGACTGGATGCTGTTATTGACGAAGAACAATCTGGCTTCATGCCTGTAAGAAATATATGTAATAATGTATGATTAATATTAGATATGATTGATTACAATGAACATATATTGGATGATAGTCTTATCTTATTTGTTGATTTTTACAAAGCATTTGACACGATAAGTCACCAATTTGTTTAAAACTATGACATGTTTTGGTTTTGGATGCCACTTTAAGAAGGCGGTTAGAACTCTGTATAATGGAGGTAGCAGCTCTGTTCAGTTAGCCACAGTACTACTCCCAGATTTGATATCTGTAGGGGAATAAGACAAGGACGCCCCCTGAGTCCCTTCTTGTTCCTCCTGGTGACTCAAATTATGGCTGTCCATATTAAAAAAGGTTTATTCCAAGGTATAACAGCCCTGGATAGAGAATTTAAATTAGCCCAACTGGCAGATGATACTACAGTCTTTCTATCTAACAGGCAGGAGGTGATCAAAGCTGTAAATTGTATTGAGGAGTTCTCAGCTGTGTCAGGTTTAAAAATGAATCTGAACAAATCTGTGTTATTACCGCTAAAGGAATGTGATCAATCAGAAGTGAATGATATCCTTGTGAAGAATACAGCTACATATTTAGGTGTTGTTATTAATAAGAATGAAAAACTTCGCAGTCACTTAAACTTTGATCCTACAGTGGAACAAATAACAAAAAATGTAACGTGGTTGATGAGAGATCTCTCACTGAACGGTAGAGTTTTACTTTCTAAGGCGGAGGGGATATCTCGAACAGTATGTGTGTCCTTAGCACTGGAAATGTCTGCTGCAATATACAAAAAATTAGATAAAACTTTATTCAATTTTATTTGGAGGAACAGATCTCATTATCTAAGGAAAGATGTTTTATGTAACCCGAGAAGGGACGGCGGACTTGAGGCATTAAGTTTTGAAACATTAAATAATACTTTCAAAATAAAATGGTTAACTAATCTGATCCAAGAAAAAGACAATATATGGAATACTTTCCCAAAACACATTTTTAACTCTATTGGTGGTCTGGAACTTCTGTTAAAGTGTGATTATAAGATTGATAAACTACCGGTTAAATTAGCCAATTTTCACAAACAAGCACTGCTGGCATGGAAAATGGTGTACAAGCATAGCTTCTCTCCAACAAAATACTACATCTGGAATAACAAGAATATTCAATATAAAAATAAATCACTGTACTGTAAAAAATGGGTTGAAAAGGATATTGTTTTAGTCCAACAACTTGTGAATGGTGAGGGACAGTTATTAAGGTATGGTGAATTCCTGGATAAATTAGAACATAAAAGAATATGCAGTGGTCTTTGATGCCGAGGAGTGTACTGCAGCTGATCAGAGGATCAATTGTCTCTATGACAGATCCAACAAGTAATGCTCTGTTCCTTGGAGGTGATGATATTATTAAAAATAAATGCTCCAATAAATTTATCAGGAGCCTCATGCTAACGGTAACTGCGCCCTCAGCAAAATGTTTTTGGACATCAATGTGCGGGGATATTGATTGGAGGAACATTTGGTTAGTTGGGGATAAGTTTTGTTTGAATAATAAAATTAAAGAGGTTTCATTTAAAATAATGCATAGAATATATCCAGCAAAGAAAACCCTCGAGAGATTTAGCCTCGATATTGAGTACTCTTATTTGTGGATCTGAGAAAGAAACAATTTGCCATCTGTTTTATCACTGTATGTATACTAAAATATTCTGGAGGCACGTGCAAAATTATATTACTAAGAAAACTGGACAAGCAATCCAACTAAAAGACGAAGATATCTTTATTTGTTTTGAAGAGAAACAGAAAGAAAAAGATTTTATTTTTTTTGAACAGTTACTTCTTTTTCTTTTAAAATTTCACATACACAAGAAGAAATGGGCTGACTCCAAACCGAGCTCTGACCACTTTCTAATGAACTGAAGCAGTATAGCACGACTATTAATGGACCGAAGGGCAAGAAGGCTCTGAAAACTGACTCTGTTTGGACACCATGAGGACTGATGATCGCATGGACGACTTATCTTTGTCCCTGACTTCATTTTCTCTCACTTCTTTATCTGGTATTTATTTACTGTTTTTGTTGTTGTTGTTGTTTGTTTGTCCTTTTGTTTGTCTTGTTGGTGTTTTGTTTTAATTTGTTTTTTTTTCTTCTCGAATCCCCTGGCTGTAAAATATTAATATGATAAATTGTGCAGTGTAATAATGATAATAATAATAAAAAAAGTCTTCGGCAGAATCTCTGGAAAACAGTGAAACAAACACATCTCTCTGTCATAAACCGTTTCAGAGATATTCACGTTTGTCAAACTCAATCCGTCCTCAGAGGGTTAATCAGATCTTCCAGAACATATTCAGAATATATTTGGCTGACAATATGTAATCAGTTCAACATTTGGAGAGGACACCATGACACAGCTCACCATGTCATAACACTCATCATCACTTGTATTGACATTTTGCTCGCCTCTTTCAGATGATGGAGTTATGCCATCATGGCCGCCATGTTGATCTGACGGTCTCCCGACGCGTGCGTGCGCTGTACGTATCGTCCGAGCACGCATCAGTGCGTATGATGAAATCACGTTGGGGGACGTCCTCCTGGAGCCCGTAGAAATGAACTGTAGGGTCCAAAATCTGAAAAAAAAAAAAAAATCTCAACAAGTCTATGAGAGCGCCTGGGGGCGGGGCTGCTGCTGGGGAGTGACGTTCAGGCTGCTGATTGGACAATAATATTAAGACTCAGACCGTACGGCTGAAGGAGCCCACTTTGGGCCAGCCGCCCTGCTCCTGAGTCTTTTGAGTCGTTTGAGTCTTTTGAGTCTTTTGAGTCGTTTGAGTCTTTTGAGTCTTTTGAATCCTTTGAGTCTTTTGAATCTTTTGAGTCTTTTGAATCTTTTGAGTCTTTTGAGTCTTTTGAATCTTTTGAGTCTTTTGAGTCTTTTGAATCTTTTGAGTCTTTTGAGTCTTTTGAGTCTTTTGAATCCTTTGAGTCTTTTGAGTCTTTTGAATCTTTTGAGTCTTTTGAGTCTTTTGAATCCTTTGAGTCTTTTGAATCCTTTGAGTCTTTTGAATCTTTTGAGTCTTTTGAGTCTTTTGAATCTTTTGAGTCTTGAGTCTTTTGAATCTTTTGGTTCTCGGGTGTTTCCGGCTCTGTACGGATTTACTCGATGGATCTGGTTCTGAATCCGGGTCTGTGCTACTGAGTCTGAGTCTGCTCTGCAGGAAGTTACGCTGACCTGTGGTCAGCTCATCTGAGTCCAGACTCCTGAAGCTATGCTAGCGGTGGAAACTAGCTTATTGTCACAATAATAGCGAGGCATGTTGTAATGAGACTGTACAGGTTAAAAGGGGAGGAGGTAATGGAGCACTGTATCGTTTTAATTTGCATATGTGGCCGTGTTTAGGCCGCTGTTAGGCGGATGTAGGACAGTAAAGATCCGGGTTAATGCAGACTATGACAAACAGACAGACAGACAGACGGATGGATGACTTTATTCGTCCCCGAAGGGAAATTAGGTTGTCATAGCAGTCCGGTATATTTGAATACAATAGAATAAAATACTGAGGTAGAAAAAATAAAAATAAAAACACAGAATGGGACAAGGACACTTAAAAACAGATAAGATAGTAGAGTATATATAGTATATAATCATAATATATAATAATAATACCAGTATAATAACAGTATATAATAATAGTAATAATAATAATAACATAGAAATGTGTCATATTTAGCCGGTGCAAGGTGTGCATACATACATAACAGCAATATATAATATGTAATATGTACACATGTATAATACACAAGATATAATATGATATGATATATAGTAGTATATAGTATATGTATAATATAATAATAATATATGCATAATAAATACTTGACTATACAAGATATACACACTATAGATAATGTAATATGAATATATGGACTTTGTAGTTTTACCACAGATCACGTCAATAACATTCACCGTCATCATGACGTAGTCTAGTGTAAGAGCAGACGTCTTCTCCTAACTCCTTATCACCTTTCCTTCACATGTTTCCTTATGGCCTCGTGACGTTTTCTATCGAGGTCAAGAAAAAGTGGTTAGGAAAAGTGGTTAGGAAAGGACTTAGGAGCTGATTTTTTTATTGTGTTACATGTTCCAGTCCAGCAGGTGGCAGTGTGCACTGACGTGTGAGCAGCCATTAAATCAGAGAAGAAGAAGAATCATTTTAACGTGGCTGTAGAGAAATAAATAAAATGATAAATAAATGTATACACAAATATATAACCAGTTCTACCACTAATGTCTCATTAAATTCATGATTTATTTATTTTTGGTGACAGATATTATTTATATATTCATTTATTGAAGCACTTCAGTCTTAATACATTTTATATAATTATTGACACAAACAGTCAGAAAAACTAATTATTTAACACTAAGCTACGATCGTGCTTTTATTTTGAAGTACATTTACGCCACAAATAAACCGGATGTGTGCGCGGCGCTGGTACGTATTTTCTACGTAGTCTCGTAACAGAATTGACGTACGCTGCAAATCCTGCGTAAGTCTCCACAACAAACATGGCGGACGGTGAGTGAACTGTTGACCATTGATCAGTTTTTCGCGGTTTTTATTGTCGTTTGTGTCCGTTTGCCGCGTGCTTCCGGTTGGATTCGATGATTTGATGAGTCGGTTTAAGCCGCAGAGGTCGGTTTGATCCGTTAACCGTCGATTCGATCCGTTAACGGGCTTCATTCACCGGACACAGCGCTAATGGCATGCTAAGCTAATTTACCGCCGTTTACATGCAGCACCGCGTCAGAGGAGCTCCTCCGTCAGCTCCTCCGTCAGCTCCTCCGTCAGTGTGTGTGTGTGGAGCTCCTCCGTCAGCTCCTCCGTCAGCTCCTCCGTCAGCTCCTCCGTCAGTGTGTGTGTGTGTGTGTGGAGCTCCTCCGTCAGCTCCTCCGTCAGCTCCTCCGTCAGTCAGTGTGTGTGTGGAGCTCCTCCGTCAGCTCCTCCGTCAGCTCCTCCGTCAGTGTGTGTGTGGAGCTCCTCCGTCAGCTCCTCCGTCAGTCAGTGTGTGTGGAGCTCCTCCGTCAGCTCCTCCGTCAGTGTGTGTGTGTGGAGCTCCTCCGTCAGCTCCTCCGTCAGCTCCTCCGTCAGTGTGTGTGTGTGGAGCTCCTCCGTCAGCTCCTCCGTCAGCTCCTCTGTCAGTGTGTGTGTGTGGAGCTCCTCCGTCAGCTCCTCCGTCAGTGTGTGTGTGTGGAGCTCCTCCGTCAGCTCCTCCGTCAGCTCCTCCGTCAGTCAGTGTGGAGCTCCTCCGTCAGCTCCTCCGTCAGTCAGTGTGTGTGTGGAGCTCCTCCGTCAGTCAGTGTGTGTGTGGAGCTCCTCCGTCAGTCAGTCAGTGTGTGTGGAGCTCCTCCGTCAGTCAGTCAGTGTGTGTGGAGCTGCTCCGTCAGCTCCTCCGTCAGTGTGTGTGTGTGTGTGGAGCTCCTCCGTCAGCTCCTCCGTCAGTGTGTGTGTGGAGCTCCGTCAGCTAACGCTGTTTGTAGTTTTTTTTTACCGTAAACCGAGCCTACTACGTTAATCTTTGAACTTACCGAACTCACCGGGAGGACCGACACGGTGCCGGTCAGACAGCACGTCATCATCCCGGTAACTCCAACATCAGCCGGTTTAACGACGCCTCCCGCCATCATCTGCTGCCCGGTTACTGTGTGTCACACGCAGGTGATCAAAATCCTCACCGGATTGATCACATCACATGACCTTCATCACTGAGTACACCTCACCTCACAGAGGGTCAAACACCACGATGTTCACTCACTGTGTGTGTGTGTGTGTGTGTGTGTGTGTGTGTGTGTGTGTGTGTGTGTGTGTGTGTGTGTGTTTCAGATCACACAGATGCAGATCAGTCCATGGAGGGTCACACACCTGTGAGTATTTCACCAGCAGCCTGTTCCTGATGATGTCACACAGGGTGCAGTCGAATAACTCCTAAGTCCTTTCCTAACCACTTTTCCTAACCACTTTTCCTAACCACTTTTCCTTGACCTCGATGGAAAACGTCACGAGGTCATAAGGAAAGATGTGAAGGAGAGGTGATAAGGAGTTAGGAGAAGACGACTGCTCTTACACTAGACTACGTCATGATGTGACGGTGAATGTTATTGACGTGATCTGTGGTAAAACTACAAAGTCCAGAAGATGGACTACAAAACGCTCATCTGAGATACTTCCTAGATCCTCCCCGTGCGCTCTGACCGTGTTGTTTCATGCAGGAAATATAAACGTGGACAACCCGGTGAAAAATGTGACGTCATCATCAACGTCAGAATTCAAATAATAAATGAATATTGTCCACCTGTCACAGAAGTCACATGACGTGTTTGTTACGCTGGTATGGTCGCTCACCCTCCTGTCCACTCATATAGAAACATATCAGCAAGTTATGGCAAAGATATATGATTAATCAGCAACGGTAACTTCATGATGATCTGCAGGACGCTGGATGTCACAGTTACAAACAGTTTTTACTCTGTGTGTGAACGCAGCTCCACAGTCAACAACACAACACACTTCATGATCAAACACGTATGTTCATATTCACACGCTCTCTCTGCTGCAGGCTGCATCACACTGTTTAAACACACTGATGGTTTAATGACTGAACGCTGCGTCCATTTTAAGGAACTGTGGGAGGCATCACCTCCTTTCCTTTCCTAAAGGATGCTCTGTGTATCCTAAAGGAGGTAATAAAGGAAGCATTGAAGCTCCTTTCCTTCACAGTTAGAGGATTCAAACAGCTCTTATCATGACGGACACGTTAACACGTCAGTGAGGAACCTTCATGAGTCACATGGTTCAGAAAGCAGGTCCAACATGTGGTTAGCCTAGCTTAGCACAAAGACTATAAGCGGGGGGAAACTGTTAGCGTTGATCATGAATGATAAATGATGCTGATCCTCCTCCAGGTGTCTGAAAACCCTCACGCAGACTACGGCCTGACAGACAACCTACAGGTAACACACACACACACACACACACACACACACACACACAGTGTCATGAAGGCAAACTCCCAACATGCTTTGCTGTTCCTCAGAGGACGGTGGAGAACGAGAAGGCGAGCGCGGAGAAGATCTCGAAGCAGAAGGTGGACCTGCAGGCGCTGCCGACCCGAGCGTACCTGGACCAGACGGTGGTCCCCATCCTGCTGCAGGGCCTGTCGGTGCTCGCCAAGGACAGGTCAGCACGCCACCAGTGCTAACGCTAACCCACGGGTTCACTTCATCACAGGAAGCTTTAATTAATCACCACACATGATGTAAACAAATGTGACCTTAACGTGTTGTCTGATCCGGAACGTTTTCTCCTCCAGACCTCCGAACCCGATCGAGTATCTGGCAGCGTTCCTGCTGAAGAACAAATCCCAGTTTGAGGAGAGAAACTGAAGTCGTCTGTCACGAAGGAAACTCGTGTTTGTTAGTGAACTGTCTGTTTTTTTTTATCCACAATAAACATGTTGAGCTGACTCTGTGGCGTTTTATTCTGAAAGGATCTTCCTGTCCTCTGCTTAGCTTAATAAAATTAATGAAACTGTTCATTTGATCACAAACTACTTTATTGAAGAACATACATAAATACAACTCATCAAATCAAATGTAATCAGTATGTTTAGCTGATTGAACCTGAGGCCTCGGGGTCCCTGTGGGTCCTCGCTGAGTTTAAAGTCTCCACCTGTCTCCAGTATCTGGACTGGCTTCAGCATAACCACGCGTGAAGGTAGACGCTGACGTTTGGTTGGAGGTGGGCACGTGTCGAGTTTTTTGTTTTTAGTGTTAAAAAGTCGCCACACACAGAAAGCTGAGAGGCTAGCTGTAAGCTAGTTAATGCTAAGCTAACTAGCCACTAAATCAGTGGTGGATGTAGCGTCAGGTCACATGGCCGCCTCAATAATGTGGATGTGTCCGTGTGAACCACTTCCTGATGACAGGAAGTTAAAAGACCAAACAGGAAAGGAACAAAAGCGAGCGGCATGAGGTCAACGACAGGAGCATCAGCCAATCACACGCAGCCGTGGTGTGTGGTTAAATAAACACGAGAGCGAGTGTTACATCCAGATCGTCCCCCAAGAAACAGAGACTCTACAGATGTGACGGGTTACAGGATGGGAGGCGGAGCTTTCCTTTAAACTACGAGTCAGCAGGTGACCAGAAACACACCTGAGTAGAAACAACCAGGTAACCTGCATGAACACACACACTTCCTCTGTCTGCTTTACATCACTTCCTGTGGTCACGTTCCCCACATAGACTTAAAAACAGGTCGGAGGCCGGCACAGGAAGTAGTCTTTGTTAGGATAACAAGGAAGAGGAGGAGGAAGGTGAGGGGGCGTGGCTTCCTGTCAGATGTAGAACTGGTGAGCAGCCAGGTTGTCCATGAAGGGCTGAACCAGGAAGTCCGTTGAGAAGTAGAAGACCAGGCCAAAGGTGATGGAGATGGGCAGCGCCGGCAGAGCCTTCTTAAAGATCGCCAACAGCAGCAGAGTCAGGCACAGGCCCTAAGACAGGTACACGACAGGTGTGTGACAAGACAGGTGTGTTTCAGATAGAGGACAGGTGTGTTTCAGATAGAGGACAGGTGTGTTACAGGCAGAGGGCAGGTGTGTTTCAGATAGAGGACAGGTGTGTTTCAGATAGAGGACAGGTGTGTTACAGGCAGAGGGCAGGTGTAGATTTTGTAAAACTTACGATCAGAATGGCAACGAAGCAGGCGAGCGTCGTGTTCCAGTCTCCACCGGTCGCTGCAGCTTTTCCAACCAGAACGCTGTAGAAGATGAAGTCACCAAGGCCGAGCTTCACGCCTCCTACAAACACATGAAACACACCTGTGACACACCTGTGACACACCTGTGACACACGACTGGGCCTGAGCTATGATCAGCCATTACATCACTTCCTGTAGCTGAGGAGTGACTGAATAAACTCACTGTCCTCCTCCAGGTCGTCTTCTGGAATCATCCGGGACTGTCGACTCTCAGGCTCCGCCCCTCTGCTGCTTTGCTCCGCCTCCTCGTCTGAAAAACAAAATGGCAGCCGAGTGATCAGTTATTGTAGGCTGACCCTGTTCCAGGCGTCTGTGCCTCATTTCCCATGATTCTTTGCTCGTGACATTGTGTAGACCTGTTTCGTGTCCGGAGCGCTGGGCGTCCGCCGGGCTCGCCATCCCCACCGTCCACATCATGGCGGCTGAAAAAGAACAAAATAAATACAAAATAAAAACTCGCTCATGTTCCCGTCAGGATGGATTTAAATAACTTTATCGATCCTCACAGCTACAACAAACACTGTTTACTGCTAAGTAGCTAATGTTAGCATGCTGATGTTAGCATTTGCTTCTTCTTCTCTGGTTGGACGGACTCACAGGAGTAGATGAGGGCTGGGAAGATGGGCTCGTTACGTTCCTGAGCCGTCTCCACCAACATCCTGAGAGGACCTTTAGGTGACAGGACGGCCACCAGGTCTGCAACAACAACCAGAGCAAGGCATGATGGGAACACAGGTCAACATCATCATCATCATCATTTGTTTCAAATTAAAAGCCAGGCTCAAACAAGGCTTTTATTGTGAAACATTTGCAGAAATATGTATGTTGTAAAGTTTGTAACTCTGAGCGGACGAGTCCCCGACGACACTGAGAGGTAAAATTTGGTATTACTGATCCGGTCCGGTCCGGAGTGGTCCGGCCCATAATTTTGGCACAGTTCCAGTTTTGTGGTATGTTGAGTTACAATTCGGACCGGCGCCCAACCTTAAAAGGGTCGATCTGAATTAGGGCTGCAGCTATCGATTCTTTTTGAAGTCAAGTATTCTGCCGAATATTTCAGCGATTAATCAGATTTTTTTTTTTGCATTTTTAAACAACAATACTATTGCAGATCGGATGCTTTCTGTTCAGATGTTGAAGCATCGACGAAGTGCTGTAGTAATAGGCCAGTTCAAGTTTGCAGTACGCACATTCTCTGTTTTTTTAAGTTTGAAGTGATCCCAAACTTTGGACATCTTTTGCTTTTTGCGGACGGTCTCCTCGCTCTCTTCCATAGCGCCAACTTTTTGACTCTCAGGCGCGTGCGTCGTTGTTTACAGTCCGTGTAGAACACGATCCCCGGGGCGGAACGCAAGTGACTACTTAAACGAAATTAATAATTAAACGAATACTCGAGGCAAAAAAAATTATTTGAGGATTTTTTGTACTTGAATTACTTGAATTACTCGAGTACTCGTTGCAGCTCTAATCTGAATGCCAACATTTAGGTCGTCTTGCTAACTATGCTTATACTACTCATACTGAAAGGTGAGCAGTGACATCACAGCTCACCTGTTTACCAGTAACCTTAGCTTGGTTAGCGAGCTGTGAAAAGTTAGCCTTCAGCGGCACTGTATGTCACATGACCGTTGCCATTCAGGTGTAGCCAGCAATTGAGCCGGTGACATCGTCAGGTGCCGTGAAGGTCTCCAACACACGGCAACTCACCGTAGACCGAGATGGCTCCCAGGATGACCCAGGCCGACCATTCGGGCAGGTATTTGATGAAGACCAGGGCCATGAGAGCACTGATGAGGATCAGGTACGCCTGCTGCAACTGGAGGGGGCCCTTCCAGTGGATACAGATCATCCCCACCGCCCCAAAGTTCCAGATGATCACCCCCACCGTCGGGTAGTCCACCGCCAGGTTGTATGTCTTAAACACTTCTCTGGGAAACAGAAGAAGACCACGATGCATCTGAAGTGTCTCATTAACATCGAAACAAGTTCACCGTGTTCGAGAACGTTAAATAAGAGACGACTCACCCGAGGTACATGAAGCTGAACCAGAAGAGCAACATGAGTGAGGACAGGATGAGCCAGCCGTGGATGAACTGAACAACACAGACACAAACACGTCAGGTCAGATCAGGTCAGGTCACGTCACGTCACGTCACGTCACGTCACATTTTCAGGTGCTGGTTCTGACCTTGTAGCAGCGATACTTATAGAGGACGACCAGGAAGATGGTCATGACCACGATGACGCTGATCATGATGATGGTGTTGAGGACGGAGTTGAGGAGCCGGCGGCCGACAGACGGGGTGTTCTCCGTGAACGGCGTGTAGATCCTGCGGGGACAAACATGATTGTTATCCGTAAGCCGTCACAGAGCAGTTAACCTGTGACGGATGCGGCGTGGACCTACAGCTGCTGGTCGGTCTTCTCTGTGTAGAAGCTGACCGACTTGATGGTGGCAACCACGACCACCATGCAGAGCGTGACGGGGATGAAGAGCATGATGACGTGCTTGGCGCCGTACTTCAGAGTCAGCTCCTCATCGTCTGCGTCCACGTCCTGGTCCGAGCCGCCAACACTGCCACCGCCACCGCCACCGCCGCTTCCGTCCATGGCAGCCGGGCCCGCTCTCCTGGTCACCCCAGACTGGACCAACAGAGGGCGCCATTTAGTGTCAGTGCAGCAGGAAGTCCACCAGAACAACAACAAGAACATTTCACGCTATGATCGACCAATAAATGAACCCCTTACCCTCTTGGGCGGCGTGTCACTGGGGGGGTTGAGGTCCGGTTCTGGTCTGTAGGACGGCACCATTGGATTCTCAGACTGGACCAACGCCGTCCTCTCGTTGTACGAGTCATCATCACTGTCCGAGGCGTTCATGGCGGCTCCACGTGGCAACGACTGCAAACAACCATCAGAGCTGTGAGTGAGGACGCAACGGCCAGAAACACCACGGCCAGACCACGAGACCAAGACTGCCAACCCAAGACCACTAAACCCAGGACCTCCTAACCCAGGACCACCAAAGCCAAGACCACTAAACCCAGGACCTCCTAACCCAGGACCTCCTAACCCAGGACCACCAAACCCAGGACCTCCTAACCCAGGACCTCCTAACCCAGGACCACCAAACCCAAGACCACTAAACCCAGGACCTCCTAACCCAGGACCACCAAACCCAAGACCACTAAACCCAGGACCTCCTAACCCAGGACCACCAAACCCAAGACCACTAAACCCAGGACCTCCTAACCCAGGACCACCAAACCCAGGACCTCCTAACCCAGGACCACCAAAGCCAAGACCACTAAACCCAGGACCTCCTAACCCAGGACCTCCTAACCCAGGACCACCAAACCCAGGACCACCAAACCCAGGACCACTAAACCCAGGACCTCCTAACCCAGGACCACTAAACCCAGGACCACCAAACCCAGGACCACTAAACCCAGGACCACCAAACCCAGGACCACTAAACCCAGGACCTCCTAACCCAGGACCACCAAACCCAAGACCACTAAACCCAGGACCTCCTAACCCAGGACCACTGGGTGAGGTTCTGTTCGGTCACTGGAAGGTAGATGCTGATGCTAGCTTGTAGCGCTAGCTGCTATGTATATCAGTATCCACGACAAGCCCCTCCCTCTCTGACCATAAAAAACAGGAAGTAAACAGACTACTTCCTGTTTGACGGAGACTTTAAATTTTAATTTAAACACATTAATTCTGTTTTATCTTTCAAAATAAAAGCACACATCGTAACTTCGTGTTCGTATGTTTCAAAATAAAAGCACACACCGTGACTTCGTGTGTTCGTATGTTTCCGTCTGTGTCACTCGTCTCCTCGATGATTATCTGACCTCATATTCAAACTTTCTTAAATTCAGACGATTCAAATCAATGGCAGTGTGACGTCATGAAACTCGTCGTTTCTGACGTCAGATTTGAAGGATGAAGTTTTTACCTGGCTTCACGCGCAGCGGAGGAAAAAGCGAGTAAACACCGAGCGACGACCCGGAAGACGGCACGACGAGTCAGGTGACCGGCACACCACGTGACCACAGAGCACGTCAGGGGATCACGTGGTGTTTTAGCATGACGTAAACAGGAAGAATCGTCATCACCGTGCTGTCCAATCAGCTCCTCTTACGTCCAAAAAAACCTGAAATACAGAAATGTTACAATAATAATCTCAAAGCTCGTGAATCAGAGATCAGATGACAGAAAACGTTTCAATAAATGAGTCTGAACCTAAATCTAAAATATTAATAAATATATAATAATTATAATTAAATATTTGTCACGTACATCACATGGTCAGCACAGCAAGTGAACAGGCAGTCAGTCACATATTGTGACCCAGACACAGGAACAGGAACATACTGGTCAGAAGGAAAGCATGAGAAGACACGTTTTCATGTTTTACCGTGTGACAGTGAGCAGAGACCAAAACCACACGAGAAAGCACGAGACACATTTAACCAGTTTGTCTTTGAAAAAAGTTAAAAGTTCAGCTAGTTTTTTTTTTGTTGTTGCATATTTTCAGATCATCATTTTCATTTTCCTGTTAAAAGAGTTTTTGTGGGCAAGTTTTTCCTCACTCGATCCGAGGGTCTAAGGACAGAGGGTGTAAGGACAGAGGGTCTAAGGACAGAGGGTCTAAGGACAGAGGGTCTGAGGACAGAGGGTCTAAGGACAGAGGGTCTGAGGACAGAGGGTGTGAGGACAGAGGGTGTAAGGACAGAGGGTCTAAGGACAGAGGGTCTGAGGACAGAGGGTCTAAGGACAGAGGGTCTGAGGACAGAGGGTGTGAGGACAGAGGTGCAGAGGGTCTGAGGACAGAGGGTCTAAGGACAGAGGGTGTAAGGACAGAGGGTCTGAGGACAGAGGGTGTAAGGACAGAGGGTCTAAGGACAGAGGGTCTGAGGACAGAGGGTCTGAGGACAGAGGGTGTAAGGACAGAGGGTCTGAGGACAGAGGGTGTAAGGACAGAGGGTCTGAGGACAGAGGGTGTAAGGACAGAGGGTGTAAGGACAGAGGGTCTGAGGACAGAGGGTCTAAGGACAGAGGGTGTAAGGACAGAGGGTCTAAGGACAGAGGGTCTGAGGACAGAGGGTCTGAGGACAGAGGGTCTAAGGACAGAGGGTCTGAGGACAGAGGGTCTGAGGACAGAGGGTGTAAGGACAGAGGGTCTAAGGACAGAGGGTCTGAGGACAGAGGGTGTAAGGACAGAGGGTCTAAGGACAGAGGGTCTGAGGACAGAGGGTCTAAGGACAGAGGGTCTAAGGACAGAGGGTGTCACTCCCTGTACAGATTGTAAAGCCCTCTGAGGCAAAATGTGTTTTCTGAATTTGGACTATACAAATAAAGTTTGATTTGATTTGATTTGATCATCAAACTCATTTTAATATTAGACAGAGATAACCTGAGTAAATACAAAATGCAGTTTTTAAACGATGATTTCATTTATTAAGGGAAAAAAGCTCCAAACCTGCCTGGCCCTGTGTGAAACAGTAACTGCCCCCTCTTGTTAAATCATGAATTAACTGTGATCAACTACATTTTTTTGGAAAGCTGAGTTAAAAATATACAGACGCTCTGTCAGAACGACATCCATGAGAAAAACTGACTGTGTCAGGACTTTGTTCTTGGTCCTCCTGAGAAAAACATTTGACTTTGTTCACCTGGAGGAATTTATGACGTTCTTCCCTGCAGGTCTTCTCGAGCTCTGTCAGGTTGGACAGAGTCTGTCTGTGGACGATCATCTCATCTTCAGAAATCTGCACTCGAGTCTCTCAGCGTTCTTCAGGTCATTGTCCTGTTTGAAAGTGAATCAGTCCAGTCTAAAGTTCTGAATGCTCCAGTTCAGGTTTTCATTCAGGATATCACTGAACTTTGTTCCGTGATGTTAAACATGTTTTTTGGTCACTAGTCTGCTCACTTTAATAATTACACATAAATATAACATCTCATACTCTTTACTCCATGTGTGTTTGAGTGAGATGGACGAAGGTATTGATGATATATTTGCTTTACTGTGTGTAGTCACTGTCTGTGAACATGAAGTCACAGTTTAGTGACATTCTGATTAATATTTACATGTGATCAGACAGACGCTGATTCAAACATCAAATAAAGTTCCTTTACAGTAAAATATTTTTATATCATCATCCACTTCAAAAACTATATGAAATTATAAATATTAAAGTTAAAAACATGGTCGTGCTTTGTTCTGCCTCGGGCAGGGGTACCTGAACTTTTGGGTGAACCTTTCTTTTGAGATGAAGTAACCATAGGAAACCTGACAGCTCACACATTTTGTAAGAGGAAACACTTTCTAATGTGAAAGTCGTGACGTCACGCAACACATCAGTCTATCTTCAATCAGTCACGTATTTTCAGCTCATATAGACTTCACACACTGAACTCTCTCAGTCTGCAGGATAACCAGCAACCAACAAAGACCTCTTCTGTTTCTGCGTGAGTCATAAATATATTTCTGTTTCCTGTAAAATAATTGATTTAGACTATAATATGTGTATATACACAAACTTTATTAGGTACACTTGTAATATTATAAAGAGTACGGTCTAGACCTGCTCTGCATGAAAAGTGTCATGAAATAACTTTTGTTATGATATGGAGCTATAGAAATAAAACTGAACTGAATTGAAACTTGTACTTGGTGTTGAAATGGATTGCATTTTATTTATATGGTGCAAAATAACAAGAATCTCATGATACTTTCTAAAGTAGGTCCTGCATCTGCTCGACACAGGACTCCATAATAGAACTGAGAGAATCAGTGTGGAAAGAGTTAAGTTTAAGTCTCATCCGAGGGCGGAGAAAAGGTCCAGGAGAAGACCTGGGTCAGGGTGTCCCTAAACCGAGGCAGATATAAATGAACAGTTCAGTTCTTTTCTTCCGTTTTACTGATAGTGATGAATCAGAAAGCGATAACACATCTTTTACTGGGCCATCCTTCAGATTAATATTCTCTGATTTTACCAGGCAGCCATAATGGAAAAAGAAGTCCTCTTGAAGACTCTGGACAACCTCAGCGATGATGAATTTAAGCGTTTCAAGTGGTTCCTGAAAGATGACAACCTGGACGACTTCCCAATCATCCGAAACAACAAGCTGGAGACTGCAAATACGTGGACCATGGTTGATCTGATGATCCAGACCTACACAGTCAGTATAGCTGTGGAGGTGACCAAACAGGTTTTACACAAGATGAACAGGAATGATCTGCTGCAGAGTTTGGAGTCCGAAGGTCAGAAAAAGAAAAACCCGAAACTTCAAAATCAAAAGACTCTTTGATGCTATGAAACCACTTACCCAACAGCAGCAGCCAAAATAAAAAATGGTGGCCTGATTTAGGCTTTCATGCTCCTCAATGTGCTTCACAGATAAGAAATGTGAACATTTGAATTGAATAGTAATAATCACTCATTATAATAATAATTAATCATTCTTTTTCTGTTTCAGTTCCAGGCTCAGACTCAGACTGAAGGTAAATATGATTTTTATTTTTTGTTTGTATTTTAAAATAAATATCTGACACAATAAAATGTAATGTTGAAGTCCTGCAGCACATTGATGACGTGTCTTCATGTAGAGAATATCACGCAACAGTCAGCCAAAACAGAAGTCCAACGTGTGAGCCATTCAGCCATGGTGTGAATTGTTGAGTCTCTCTGAATAATATCATAAAGAGTTCATAAAGAGTGGATGTTGACCTATGGAAAGAGTCAGAAAAGAACTTCAGTTTGGATTAGGTGCTGAGAGTTCGTGTGACTGATCCCAGACCAGAATCTGGTGTTGATCATTCTTTGATCTGATGATGACACAGTTTGGTTTATAAAGCAGAATATAAACTTATCAAAGTTCATTCTTCGCCTTTGTCCTTTTAGTATCCTGTTCTCTAGTGTTTGATCATATCAAACATGCTCACAAGACTCAAGTAAGTCAGTCCAAATCTTAAACTCGAGTCCCCATCTCTGGACCATATTCAATAATCTTCATCAGCTGATGGAGTTTGCAAAGGGTGGATGTGAGTGAAGCTTTCTGAAGGTCATTGATGAAGAAGCTTCTGAAGGTTCATTCTGACTTTGTTTCTTCCTCCAGGGTGGATCATGGTGGAGAGCAGAGGCTGAAACCTGGTCTGAGGAAGTGTAAGTGTTTGTTCACTTTGATTCATGAAAACAAGGCAGCACATGTTAAAGTAGTTTCAATCAAAAGCTTGTGTATCTGCATTCAACTCTCAGTTTGAAAGAAGATCCAAAAAGACGAGTCATTGTGAAGTTTTGATCTAATTAACAGTCAGTCTGTTAATAAAGCAACAAATAAACCATCAGGTGTGTTAGATGATAAACTGCTGCTGTATTCTGTCTTGTTCTCTCCATCAGATGCCTGTGAACTCACAGTGGACACAAACACAGAAATGAAGTAACTCAAAATGACAAAATAACTTTGGATGTTTTTGGTTTGTGTAGAGAATCTAATGTGAGTCCATGTTTTGTTTCACATACAAGAAAATGTGTTTTGTGATCTTCGTGCATAAATCAATAAATCATTTTTAAAATCAAAGACTTGTGCAGTTTGTCTATCTCTGTGTGCAAATAATCCAAAAGATGAGACAGATTAATCTATATAAGATCTACCTGATGTTGTTTTACTGCTTTGATGTATTTTATGTCTTTGAGTTCTCAGAAAAGTGCTTATAAATAAAATGTATTATTATTATTATTATTATTAGCTGATGAATGAACCAAAGAGACGTGTGAATGATGATGAACCTTTAAACTGGAACAGTCCTCAGACATGCAGGTGAGTCAATATTCACAGTATATAATATTATTTAATATTATTCCAAGTTTCAGTCATGCAGACAAATAAAATAATTCAAGAAATGTTTCATGGTCCTGTAGTTTCAATGAAATGAAGTCTATCAAACACAGGCTGTGCTCAGCTGATCGCTCAGGTGTGTCTGATAGGATCATCACTTATTATAGATTCAGATAGATTCATACTGATAATAATAATATATTAAATAATATAACTAAAATAATGTATTCCCAGCTTGTGAGTCAAATCATATTTTTATGTTGGTTTGGTCCTCAGACTTCTGACCAGTTTGACCACACGGTGGCAGCAGAGGTCTGACTCCTGTCAACACGAAAGATCAGCTGATCAACATGAAGGCCTCTTGTTTCCACGTTCATCATCTGCAGAGCCTGATGATGGCCATGAACTGGTCCATGAAGGAGGATCAGACTGAATGTGAACCACAAGAACCTGCAGCACCTCGCCTGGATTAGAGACACTGGCCATTCCACGGCCCGGCTGGGCAAAGCCTGAGGGGTCAGGGGTCAGGTTCTCCTGGCAGACTGGTCCTCCAGGTGGTGGATCATCAGTCCAGTTCATAGACAGTGATGAAGGTTGAAGAACCAAAGAAAACATGGAACATGGAGCATGTTGGTTTGTGTTTGATTATTGATTCACATTTCTTCATTGATCAGTTTGAACTAAAGTTTCCTCACTGTTAATCACAATATCATAATATCATGTAATGGAGTAGTAACGTGTAATCAGCCTCTGGGTACCTCTCGGTGCTCCTCACTCAGTCTCCTCCCGTCCTGTTCCGGTGTGCACGGACTGATTTGGGATCAGTGAAGCTCTCCGGTTCATCCATCCATCCTCCGCCCCGCCCCGCTCTCTTCCAGCCGGACTGGAGGATCAGCAGCCGGCATCACAGCGACCTGTCGACCCGGAGAAGCGACGATGGCGGCGGCTGCGGACAGAGGAGGAGTCCGGGGGAGCGCTTTCCCTCCGGACCCGGTCAACCCCGTCAACGGGTCCGGTGCTGACGGCCGCGTCCCGGTGCCGATGAACCTGTTTGCGACCTGGGAGATCGACCGGTCCTCTCCGAGCTGCGTGCCCAGGTAAGAGGATTAGTGTTCGGCCAGAGAGGAGGAAGGTGCTGCGGTCCGCGTTCATGGAGCTCCTGGAAGAAAATGAAACAAAAGATTTATTATTATTATTATTATAGTGTGTGTGTGTGTGTGTGTGTGTGTGTGTATTAATTGAATATTTTCTTTCTGACAGTAAACGTTGTCATGGAAACACTGATCAACATTTGATGTATTTTTAGATCATTTGAAGTCAGTGATGAGTGGATGTTTATTATTATTATTATTATTATTATTATTATTATTATTATTATTATTATTAATGACTGTGATCAGTCACATCCACACTGATTCAGTCAGAAAAACTTCTGACTGAATCTGAATTTTAAGACTTCAGGAACTTTAATTAACAACCTTTCCTCGTTATGTTCATAGAAAATATCGTCACTTTGTCCTCAAGATGTATTTGATGTTGCACATGTGTAATTTCTGGGAGACAGACACACACAGGTTGCCTCAACGACACACACAGGTGACTTTAACGACACACACAGGTTGCCTCAACGACACACACAGGTGATCTCAACGACACACACAGGTGACTTCAACAACACACAGGTGACCTCAACGACACACACAGGTGGCCTTAACGACACACACAGGTGACTTTAACGACACACAGGTGACTAACGACACACAGGTGACCTTAACGACACACACAGGTGACCCCAACAACACACACAGGTGACTTTAACAACACACACAGGTGACCTTAACGACACACACAGGTGACTTTAACGACACACACAGGTGACACACACAGGTGACTTTAACGACACACACAGGTGACACACACACAGGTGACACACACAGGTGACTTTAACGACACACACAGGTGACACACACAGGTGACTTTAACGACACACAGGTGACTTTAACGTCACACAGGTGACCTTAATGACACACAGGTGACACACACAGGTGACTTTAACGACACACAGGTGACACACACAGGTGACCTTAACGACACACACAGGTGACCTTAACGACACACACAGGTGACTTTAACGACACAGGTGACACACACAGGTGACCTTAACGACACACACAGGTGACCATAACCAGCTGTCCAGATGAGTTTGTGGAAAGAGAGGGAACTACATTTCCCAGAAAGGCTTTGACCTGACTCCACTGGCTCTGGATCAGCAGCGTCATAATGGACTGAGGATCAGAGACAAAGACTCATGACATCACTAATTACATCACATTACAGCAGCCAATCAAAACACAGTGAAGATCCATGAACACGTTGAAGAGTAAAGACAGAGTTGACGACTAGTTATCTGTCTGTTTCTGGGCAGATTATCAGCAGTGTGACTATGTGGGGCTTAACAAACTCGACCAATCAGAGTTAATCCTCTTAAATGGTCGTGTTGACTCAGGAAGCAGCAACCTGTCGGTCTTCATAGCAAAGATTACAGCAGAGTCAGGGAGTGAGATGATCTGAGATGTTCAGGTCTCGTGGAGTTCCTCATGGATCCATTTTAGGACCGCTCGTTTCTTTACCAGAACAACGGATACAACAAACCTCAGAGTCAAACCAATAACATGTTGGGACTTTCCTGATGGACAGTGAAGTGAACTGCTGACAACTGTAGCTGCTGTTAGCAAAGTTGTCGACTCACTAGTCTTTGATCAGAAGTAATGTAATCAGAACAAATACTCGAGTACAGCTGAACATAGTTACCACAGTTTTCAGATATACTTTTGTTTTGTTTTCATTTTTAATAGTATCATCATGTTCGGATGTTTCAGGACTCACCTGAGTCAGAACGTCTTAAATGTGGAGAACGAAACGAACACAGGGAGATAAAATCCCTTTTTCTCTGTCGTATGTGATCACGAGTCACCGTGCAGGTGAGCAGGTATTAGCAGGTGTTAGCTCCTCACAGCTGAGGCGGAGGACGAGTCCCTGCATGATCTTCCAGTAATGAGATCCCAGGAGCGTCAGGTCAACAGTCTCACAGCTCCTCACAGTATGAAATACATCCTGACCTGTGGAAGGAAAACGTTAAAACAGATTCATCAGACCGGACTAAACACTGAACATTGATCGAAATGAGCTTCAAAAGTTGAATTTAAAATGAAAAGCAGCATCAATGATTCTCATTAATATCTGCTGTCTATGAAATGTGACCACACAGACAGACACGTTGTTTATCTTTTATAACTGGTATAATCGGCTGTTACTCATAGGACTCTATGTGGGGAGTCTTCTTGATAACTTTGAATCCAGGATAAGGGTCTAGTCGTCACCAAACATTCACGGTCCCCAGAGGATGAACCTCATGGATGGATGTGGAATTTTTTTTTCTTGTTTGTTCGGCAGATACTTCGCATTAAAAGACGTTTCGGGGTCTGAAATGTGGACAGGGACCTTCTGTATTTATGGTTTGTGGTGTTTGATGTGATTGTTTCGTGTCTGCCCAGGTTGTGCAGTCTTACTCTGAAGAGGCTGATGGTTCTGAAGGAACTGGACCGAGAGCTCAGCTCTGTGGTCATCGCTGTGAAGATCCAGGTGAGACCATCTGAGCGATGAAACACGGCGTACGACTGCAAACAGGCGCTTTGACATCAAACTAAAATGGACTGAATCTGTCCGTCCATGGATTTTCTTCAAAAAACGTTCCTCCGATCGACTTCACACTTGGCAGGTGAATTTCTGAGGACCCAAAGAAGAGCTGTGTCAAGTGTGAAGGAGTTTGGATGAGCGGTTCTTGAGAAAGCTGAGAAACAGAACCCTGCAGAGCTGGTTAAAGCTAATTCAAGCTTTAATGCTAACGTGTCCGTAACCCTACACAGTGTTAGCTAGCTAGCTTCAGCCTTTGTAAGCCCGCTGGAACAATTCCAACGTCAGCATGAAATGATTCTTTAGTCAACTTCAATCAACTTCAATCAACTTTAATCAACTTCAATCAACTGAGGTCACTGAGGTGGTACAGATTCATTCGTTCTCTCTCAGCATCTCCTGCAAACATCTCCTGATAACGCTGATCAATAAGCAAATGATTTAATTTGATACGTCTTATTTTGGTATTGGTGTCCTCGTGTTTCTCTCAGGGCTCTAAACGGACCTTAAGGTCCAATGAATACCTTCTTCCTCCGGACGGCCTGATGGAGACAGACCTGGAGCTCACCTTCTCGCTGCAGGTCACACATTTCATTCATAATATTACACGATTCTGATGATGCTCCTGCGCCTCAGAGGATGAATTCCACCCTGTTAAACCTGCGTGTGTCCCTCTGTTTTTCAGTACCCTCACTTCCTGAAGCGAGACGTGAACCGTCTGCATGTGATGCTGCAGAGGAGGAAGAGGTACAAGAACCGAACCATTCTGGGCTACAAGACACTCGCCGTCGGAGTCATCAACATGGCCGAGGTATGGTGGCTGAACATTCACATTTCCCTCAGGATGAATTCAAATGACTTTACTGACTTTTCATCAGGTCGACATTTTAATTTGAAAACTTCCCATCAGCTCATTAGCATGCTAACATGCTAAACTAAAGCTGTGTCTCTGTCCATCAGTGCAGAAGTGTACAGTGAGTACTAAAATCAGAGCACTACAGCAAGAAGTACACAAAGTACACAGAGTACACAGAGTACTACCAGAAGGATCTGCACTGAGACACAGCATGAGATGGTAAATGGACTTCACACAGCATTTCTCCTCCAGAGCCACAAACATTAGCATGTTAGCTTTTAGCTTAAAGCATCACTATAGCCTCACACAGCTGCTAGCATGACTGCTACTTGTTAAACACACAGAAAAATAAATCAGGTAACTGTGAACAATATTAATGATGTTCCCTGAAGAACAGAGACACAATATTATTATTGTTATTATTATTATTATTATGATTATGATTATTGTTGTTGTTGTTGTTGTTGTACTTTTAATTTGATCATTCTACATGAGCAATAAAACATGTGAAATGATTGATTTCTGTGTGTGTGTGTGTGTGTGTGTGTGTGTCTGTGTGTGTGTGGGCGGTTATCTGTGTGTGTGTGTGTGTGTCTCCCAGGTGATGCAGCATCCGACAGATGGAGCCCACATCCTCGGTCTCCATAGCAACCTGAAGGATGCTTCGGTGCGTGCGGCGGAGCTGAGCGTCCATTCTCTCTTCAGCCAGCCAATCGAACAGGAGGACACAAGTGGTCACCATGGCAACAAGACCAAGGCCTCGGGTAGGGGAACAATGAGGATGACCCTCTGTGTGTATGACAGCATCAGGTGATCATGACATCCTGGCTCCTGATTGGTCTGAACCACGACACACAAGCTCTGTGTCACAAAGAAGAACTACAAAAACTAAAAAGAAATACCCGACAGCTTAAAGTGCTGCTGACCCACGATCCATCACTGAACAGTGTTGTGGAGAAATTGCTGAAGTCAAAGGTCAATGGTGAGGTCAGGAGGGAAGAAAGTGTTCAGGAGCCTCTGATGTCTTATGCTGTAATATTTATTGACGCTTGGCCAAGGAGAATTAGAGACACTCTCAAAGTTCATCAGAAGTGCCTGAGTCGGTCTCACATTCTGCCCAACTCATCCTGGTGGATAGACTTTAAACCCCAAGATAACACCACAAATACTATACGCCCAGAATTAGCCAAAGAGAATGTCTTTACCCATGGAGGTGTTATTGTCAACATATTCTAGTCTGGAGACACAGATGTCTGTTTACGCAGATTGGAACGTCAACAGCCAGCTATCTATTATGTCTATGAAGGCAGCAATAGGTCTCTTCGACCCTGGACACCACAGTGTTGAGACAGACTGGCACCTCCTGTTCCCAATCAAAGCCAAACAATTAATACTGCTGAGGACCTCAAGGCCCACACGTGACCCCGTGTAACCTAAGGATAGAAAACTACATAACAAACAGGACCACGGGGCCCTGGACCGGAACCAATCCTTGGGACAAAAAATGACCACAAAGAGACACAAAACAACATA
Organism: Sciaenops ocellatus; assembly: GCA_033000465.1. Taxonomy (NCBI): domain Eukaryota; kingdom Metazoa; phylum Chordata; class Actinopteri; family Sciaenidae; genus Sciaenops; species Sciaenops ocellatus. The sequence goes on along the minus strand of CP136867.1, from coordinate 34,040,125 downwards.
AAGAGACACAAAACAACACAAAGAGACACAAAACAACACAAAGAGACACAAAACAACATAAAGAGACACAAAACAACATAAAGAGACACAAACAACACAAAGAGACACAAAACAACATAAAGAGACACAAACAACACAAAGAGACACAAAACAACATAAAGAGACACAAAACAACACAAAGAGACACAAAACAACACAAAGAGACACAAACAACACAAAGAGACACAAAACAACATAAAGAGACACAAACAACATAAAGAGACACAAACAACATAAAGAGACACAAAACAACATAAAGAGACACAAACAACACAAAGAGACACAAACAACACAAAGAGACACAAAACAACATAAAGAGACACAAACAACACAAAGAGACACAAAACAACATAAAGAGACACAAACAACACAAAGAGACACAAAACAACATAAAGAGACACAAACAACACAGAGAGACACAAAACAACCACAAAGAGATACAAAACAACACAAAGAGACACAAACAACATAAAGAGACACAGAACAACATAAAGAGACACAAACAACATAAAGAGACACAAAAGAACACAAAGAGACACAAACAACATAGAGAGACACAAAACAACCACAAAGAGACACAAAACAACACAAAGAGACACAAAACAACATAAAGAGACACAAAACAACACAAAGAGACACAAAACAACACAAAGAGACACAAAACAACATAAAGAGACACAAACAACATAAAGAGACACAAAACAACACAAAGAGACACAAAACAACATAAAGAGACACAAAGCAACATAAAGAGACACAAAACAACATAAAGAGACACAAAGCAACACAAAGAGACACAAAACAACATAAAGAGACACAAAACAACCACAAAGAGACACAAAACAACGTAAAGAGACACAAAACAACCACAAAGAGACACAAAACAACGTAAAGAGACACAAAACAACCACAAAGAGACACAAAACAACCACAAAGAGACACAAAACAACGTAAAGAGACACAAAACAACACAAAGAGACACAAAACAACACAAAGAGACACAAAACAACACAAAGACACACAAACAACATAAAGAGACACAAAACAACCACAAAGAGACACAAAACAACATAGAGAGACACGGAACAACATAAAGAGACACAAAACAACCACAAAGAGACACGAAACAACATAGAGAGACACAAAACAACATAGAGAGACACAAAACAACCACAAAGAGACACAAAACAACATAGAGAGACACAAAACAACCACAAAGAGACACGAAACAACATAGAGAGACACAAAACAACATAGAGAGACACAAAACAACCACAAAGAGACACAAACAACACAAAGAGACACAAAACAACATAGAGAGACACAAAACAACATAAAGAGACACAAAACAACACAAAGAGACACAAACAACACAAAGAGACACAAAACAACATAAAGAGACACAAACAACACAAAGAGACACAAACAACACAAAGAGACACAAAACAACCACAAAGAGACACAAACAACACAAAGAGACACAAAACAACACAAAGAGACACAAACAACACAAAGAGACACAGAACAGCGTTACAAAGGACCAACATACATCAGCTGAATAAACACTGGATTGTTTCTGTCGTCTGTCTCTGCAGTCTGTTGATGATGTTTGTCCGTCTGTTGGACAGATCGCTCTCCTGACATGGAAAACTACTGGGAGGACGATGACGACAGCTTCTCCTCCGAACAGGAAGGAAGTGACGACGCGGTCCCACCTCAGGTGACTGACAGACAGGTGCACCACAGTGATGACGGCTCTGGTCTATTTAGGTGTGTCAGTATGTCAACAGGCACAAGATCAGGAGTCTGGACCTAGAACAACTAAATGGAATGCAGCCATTATTAATCAATGAGACAACTGATTAAAAATGAGTCTGATGATCAAATCAGTCAATTTGAGCTAAACGCTAACATTAGCTAAAGCTCACAGCTGTTACAATCAAAGCACTCTGCTAACACGACGTTTGACTTCTCAGGATATGTACGACGATGATGATGACGTCCAGGGAAAGACGAAGAAGTCTCACAGGAAAATGATCCGAACAGCCTCACTGACGCAGGTGAGGACCAATCAGAGGTGCTGATTTCCAGGGACACACTCGTCAGACTGAGTACTGCACGTCCTGCCGCAGAGCATCAAGATGATTAATGAAGAAACCTACGAACTTTTCCTCCTGTCTCACTTTTCTTCTTTGTTTTCTGTCACTCAGCAGCCGAACTTCAAACAGAAGTTTGTGGCTCTGCTGAGAAGATTCAAAGTCACAGATGAGGTTCGTACTCCACACGCAAACTTACAGGTTACAGACCACCATGACGTCACACATTGGTCTGTAGAAAACCAGTTTGAATCCTCAAGTTTGGATGTTTTTGGGTTTTCATATTTGAAGAGGGGGTTGGGCTCGTGTGTTTCACTTCTCTAAAGATCGATACTTTGAACTTGAATATTACTCATGTAAATAAACAATAATGAATATTTTATAATCCTGTAAATCTCGTGCTGCTGCTCACCTCATAGATCGTTCAGGTAGCTGTCCTCACATCTGGCTTCTGTCCTGTAGGTCCTGGACTCAGATCCGGTGGGTCAGAGTCAGGAGGCTGAAGAGGACCTGGACCTGCTGTACGACAGTCTGGAGGTTTACAACCCGAGCGATAGCGGCCCGGAGCTGGACGACAACGACAGCATCCTCAGCACGCCCAAACCTAAACTCAGGTCAGCATCCACGTTGATATTTAGCCATGAAGCAGGATTCACTGAACGTGAGCGCCTGTAAACTGTGCTGATGTCTGTGACAGGCCTTTCTTTGAGGGAATCTCTCAGTCGAGCTCTCAGACTGAGATCGGGAGTCTGAACAGTCAGAGGAGTCAACAGAAAGAACACAGCGTGGCCGTGAGTACAACTCAAACCAAAAACATTCACAATGTGCACAGATTGGATCTGACCCGACACCCAGCCGGAGGCCGGAGCATGTAGAGAATATTAGTACACAAACTCCAGCCGGCTTCCACCAGACGGGAGCACGCAGGTAGACTCACCTGTCGTCAGCGCAGCTGCAGGTCTAACTGCTCCATGTTGTTCTCAGGCGACAGAGCTGCTGTCTGCTGGACCGGAAGCTGCTCGACCCGCCTACGAGTCCAGAGGAGAGGAGGGCGGCCCGGGGGTGAGTGTGGACCAGAGACCACACACACACACTCACACACACACACACACTCACACACACACACACACACACACACACACACACACACACACTCACACACACACACTCACACACACACACTCACACACACTCACACACACACACACACACACACACACACACACACACACACTCACACACACACACACTCACACACACACACTCACACACACACACACACACACACTCACACACACACACACACACACACACTCACACACACACACACTCACACACACACACTCACACACACACACTCACACACACTCACACACACACACACACACACACACTCACACACCCACACACACACACTCAGGTATCTTTTCTTCTCTCTACAGGAAGTCGAGGATGATGTTGCCGTGGGAACAGATGCAGGTCCAGCTGCAAAACTCTGTAAAACTGAGTCACAAACACACATGTCACCAAGGTACACACACACACACACACACACACACACACACACACACACACACACAGTCAAACAGCACAGAGCAGAGACAGGAAGTCAGCTGTCTTTCTGCTGTCTCTCTGCAGTAAGACAGGAAGTCAGCTGTCTCGCCATCCTTGGAGCGGCTCCATGAAGGACAGACAGAACTCTCGAGGGACAGACAGAACGAGCAGCATCGACAGTGAGACATCGTCTGACTACAGGATACCTCCTCCACAGGTGAGACAGACAGACAGACAGTTACAGACAGACAGACAGACAGACAGACAGTTACAGACAGACAGACAGACAGTTACAGACAGACAGTTACAGACAGACAGACAGACAGACAGACAGACAGTTACAGACAGACAGACAGTTACAGACAGTTACAGACAGACAGACAGTTACAGACAGACAGACAGACAGACAGTTACAGACAGACAGACAGACAGACAGACAGATAGACAGACAGTTACAGACAGTTACAGACAGACAGACAGTTACAGACAGACAGACAGACAGTTACAGACAGTTACAGACAGACAGACAGACAGACAGTTACAGACAGACAGACAGACAGACAGACAGTTACAGACAGTTACAGACAGTTACAGAAAGACAGACAGTTACAGACAGACAAACAGACAGACAGAGAGTTACAGACAGTTACAGACAGTTACAGACAGTTACAGACAGACAGACAGACAGTTACAGACAGACAGTTACAGACAGTTACAGACAGACAGACAGTTACAGACAGTTACAGACAGACAGACAGTTATAGACAGTTACAGACAGTTACAGACAGACAGACAGTTACAGACAGACAGACAGACAGAGAGTTACAGACAGTTACAGACAGTTACAGACAGACAGTTACAGACAGACAGACAGACAGTTACAGACAGTTACAGACAGACAGACAGACAGACAGACAGAGAGTTACAGACAGTTACAGACAGTTACAGACCGTTACAGATAGACAGTTACAGACAGTTACAGACAGACAGACAGTTACAGACAGACAGACAGACCGCTACAGACAGACAGACAGTTATA
>CP136867.1:34010397-34030397 GCA_033000465.1 Sciaenops ocellatus | reverse complement strand
CCAAGACAAGACTGAACCAAGATCAAGACAAGACTGAACCAAGACCAAGACAAGACCAAGACAAGACCAAGACAAGACCAAGACAAGACTGAACCAAGATCAAGACAAGACCAAGACAAGACCAAGACAAGTCTGAACCAAGATCAAGACAAGACCAAGACCAGACTAAGACCAGAGTAAGACGAGACAATGAGCCTCCTTGGGTATCTGACATGTAGGCAGCAGTCTCAGGATGTCGTGGCAGGTTTGGACCTTCAGGTCTTCGTCCTTCAGTCTGAAGACGTTCTGCCTCTGTTGACAGATCCTGTCGGCGTGGCAGCTCGAGTGTGTCAGTACGTGAGCGGAGCTGCTGTCTCTCACCTGTGTCCGATCTCAGAGGCCATGCTGACCTGCAAACACAAGAGGTTAGTACCTCCTTGCCACAGTCATGATCAGACCTCCGTCACCTCCGTCAGAGCGAGTGTCAGATGACCGTGTTCACAGTTCATTCCTTCAGGATCTTCAGGACACGTTTAAACTCTGAAGGTCGACAGAGCGTCATGAAGACTCGACAGTAACACCTGAAGCTCACCTGGAGGAGAGTCAGTCAGACCGTGTGTGTGTGTTTCCTGCTGACTGTGTGAACTCTTCTTCTTCTGCAGCCCCGACGACGACTCCTGTCAGAAGTTTGTTCCTTTTATCGGGGTAAGAAATCAAATGAGCTGCTCCGACCGCGCCACCAGCACCGCTGAGACCCGCCCACTGTCCACACACTGAACATCCATTGGCCTGTTTATTCTGTGCTGTGACATCACTTCCTGTCTGAACTGACACTCGTTTGTTGATTAAATGTCCTTGTTGCCGTGGAGACGGCTGTTTGTTGCCATGGAGACTGAAGTCTTTTATCTGTTTCAGCTGGTGAAGGTCGGCGTCGTGGAGCAGAACTTCCTGTCCACCTCAGGTAGACCACACTCACCTGTCATGTGCTGAGCCCACCCCCTCAGCTCCGCCCCCCCCATCACCTCACTGCGCTCTCATTGGCTGTCATTTAAACCTTTAAATCCCGTCACCTGTTTACACACCTGCTTCTCTCCTCACAGTCGACTCTGATGACATCATACTGGGATCTCCTCCCTCCCAATCAGGAGCACCAATCAGCATCGCCTCCACACCTCCTCCCTCCCCCTCCATGAGGTACTTCCTGTTTACAGCAGAACCTTTTGTCTTTGGGTACGGTCGAATAGTCAAAAAAATTAGCTTCCAAGGTTCCTAAGCAAATTTGACTACTGGACCGCACCCTTACTCTCTGATGAGAACCCTAACCTCTGTCCTCCTCCTGCTCGATCAGCTGTCCAGGGGAGGTGATGGGTCTGCAGGTGGACTACTGGAGCAGTCAGGTTGGAGGAGGTGGAGGAGGAGGTGGTGGAGGAGGAGAGAGGAGGAAGGAGGTGGGGGTGAAGAACACATTGAAGAGCAACTTCCGAAGTCTGCAGGTGTCGAGGATCAGCGGAGGAGAACTGATGAGCATGACGGTGGTGACAAAGGAGAAGAACAAAAAAGGTGAGGAGGAGGAGGGGGAGGGGGAGGAGGAGGGGGAGGAGGAGGAGGAGGGGGAGGAGGATGACGATGATGATGATGATGATGATGATGATGATGATGAAGGTGTGTTTCTGTCAGTCATGTTCCTCAGTAAGAAGACGAAGGAGAAGGAGGCAGAGTCGAGGAGTCAGCTGATCGAGGGAATCAGCAGACTGATCTGTACCTCCAAACACCAACACACACTGAGAGGTACACACACACACACACACACACACTGAGAGGTACACACACACACACACACACACACACACACACACACACTGAGAGGTACACACACACACACACACACACACACACACACACACACACTGAGAGGTACACACACACACACACACACACACACACACACACACACACAGAGGTACACACACACACACACACACACACACACACACACACACACACACTGAGAGGTACACACACACACACACACACACACTGAGAGGTACACACACACACACACACACACACACACACACACACACTGAGAGGTACACACACACACACACACACACACACACACTGAGAGGTACACACACACACACACACACACACACACACACACACTGAGAGGTACACACACACACACACACACACACACACACACACACACTGAGAGGTACACACACACACACACACACACACACTGAGAGGTACACACACACACACACACACACACTGAGAGGTACACACACACACACACACACACACACACACACTGAGAGGTACACACACACACACACACACACACACACACACACACTGAGAGGTACACACACACACACACACACACACACACACACTGAGAGGTACACACACACACACACACACACTGAGAGGTACACACACACACTGAGAGGTACACACACACACTGAGAGGTACTCACACACACACACACACACACACACACACACACACAGCTAACATGAGCTAACAGCAGCTACAGCTGTCAGCAGTTTACTTCACTGTCCATCAGGAAACTCTGTAAATCACGGAGCATGGAGGCGTCAGCGCCGTCTGGTGGACAGACTCTGTACTAGCCTCAGTATTTCTAAAGAACTGATCGGACCGCGTGTCCTCCGGTACCGAGCGATCCGTTGGGCCTTTAACGCGTCTCCTGTCTCTCAGTCTCTGTAGACGGAGTCGAGTGGAACGACGTGAAGTTTTTCCAGCTCGCCGCTCAGTGGCCGACTCACGTCAAACACTTTCCTGTCGGGATCTTTGGCTACAACAAACCCTGAAGCTCCTCCCCCCTTCACCTGTGTCACATGACCCCGCCTCCAGAGGTGCAGACACCTGGTTTGGCTGTTTACACTCACGTCCTGTTGGAACAGAAACATTTGTACCATGAAAGTCACTTTTTAATTCTTTATATTCAACCTGCTGATATTTATTCTTATTTATATGAACTGTAAATACTGAACACACTGTGTGTGTGTGTGTGTGTGTGTGTCTGATAATAATCATCATGCAGCTTATGTGTGGAGCTGTTGTCATAGCAACAAGACCTTAAACCCAACCAGCTACAGAGGGGTCCACGTGGACGACGTGTCAGCGAATAACGTGACCTTTTCTTTCCCAGCTATTACCCATGATGCTCAGCTGCTGGTTTGTTTTCTTGTGTTCATTCAGTCGTCCACTTCCTGTCACATGGCGCAGCTTGAACCCTTTAAGACGGCGTTTTGTAACTGTAACAATAAAGTGACTTTGTGTTCTTCTGACAGCGCTCTGTGGATTTTATCTGTTGTCTTATAAAAATAGATGGAGTCAGGGTTGGCTCATCAATGTCGCACCTGGTAAGGGCAGCCAATCACATCAAGCAAGAGGCGGGCTTTAATGAGGCGGTCGAAGTGATTGAACAGGGTGGAACAAACGTAGACGAGAGGTCGATGTTAGCACGCAGCACCAAACTGTTTTTCCTTGTCATCAGCTGCAGTTCATCGTGTTTGATCAGCGGGTTGTGAATGCAGCCTCGATCCACAGGAGCACCAGACACAGCTCGCAGATCAGTTTATGAATGTAGAGATGTGTCTGTTTTTAGGCTAACGGGGGGGTTGACTGACTGTACAAGTAGAGGTCAAGAAATAATGGGCACGGCCAAATAGTCAAAAAAATCAGCTCCTAAGTCCTTTCCTAACCACTTTTCCTAACCACTTTTCCTTGACCTCGATGGAAAACGTCACGAGGTCATAAGGAAAGATGTGAAGGAGAGGTGATAAGGAGTTAGGAGAAGACGACTGCTCTTACACTAGACTACGTCATGATGTGACGGTGAATGTTATTGACGTGATCTGTGGTAAAACTACAAAGTCCAGAAGATGGACTACAAAACGCTCATCTAAGATACTTCCTAGATCCTCCCTGAGCTTCAACGCTTCCTTTATTATCTCCTTTAGGATACACAGAGCATCCTTTAGGAAAGGAAAGGAGGTGATGCCTCCCACAGTTCCTTAAAATGGACGCAGCGTTCAGTCATTAAACCATCAGTGTATTTAAACAGTGTGATGCAGCCTGCAGCAGAGAGAGCGTGTGAATATGAACATACGTGTTTGATCATGAAGTGTGTTGTGTCGTTGACTGTGGAGCTGCGTTCACACACAGAGTAAAAACTGTTTGTAACTGTGACATCCAGCGTCCTGCAGATCATCATGAAGTTACCGTTGCTGATTAATCATATATCTTTGCCATAACTTGCTGATATGTTTCTATATGAGTGGACAGGAGGGTGAGCGACCATACCAGCGTAACAAACACATCATGTGACTTCTGTGACAGGTGGACAATATTCATTTATTATTTGAATTCTGACGTTGATGATGACGTCACATTTTTCACCGGGTTGTCCACGTTTATATTTCCTGCATGAAACAACACGGTCAGAGCGCACGGGGAGGATCTAGGAAGTATCTCAGATGAGCGTTTTGTAGTCCATCTTCTGGACTTTGTAGTTTTACCACAGATCACGTCAGTAACATTCACCGTCACATCATGACGTAGTCTAGTGTAAGAGCAGTCGTCTTCTCCTAACTCCTTATCACCTCTCCTTCACATCTTTCCTTATCACCTCTCCTTCACATCTTTCCTTGACCTCGTGACGTTTTCTATCGAGGTCAAGGAAAAGTGGTTAGGAAAGGTGGTTAGGAAAGGACTTAGGAGCTAATTTTTTTGACTATTTAACAATACCCAGCATCTGACTTTAGACAGGACAGACAGGGTGAACCACCTGATGCAAGAGGAAGTGACAGCGACAGTCTGTGGACCAATCAGAGGTGAGAATAAGTAAAACCATGTCACTCGCTGAAGGAAAGACACTGCAGACAACTCACATGTTCACATCGTCCAATAGGCATCCATCGGCTGCAGCCAATCCTATCATGACACACACACACACACAACTGGACTGAGTTTTAAAGAGTTCATGGACCTTTAATGGCTTCAACACCAAACTCAGGAACCTCGTACACACACAAATAACTATGTTCAAACTCAGTGCAGATATTCATTTAAGTGCATCACTACTGATCCAGTCCAAACCACCGTGAACTGCCTCCTTTGTTAGCATGAACCATTAAAAGTCAATCCAAACCTTTGAAAATATAAGAACCTGGCACATCATGCAGGACTCCATCAACTGTCAGGAACCAGCAACAACCTTTAGACATTTATCTGAACATTGAGATCAATAAAAGAAATGATAAGAACCCATTAGAACCCAGCAGAATCCTTCAAAGTTTATCTGAACCCTTGGAAAAAATGTCAGGGACCTCTCACATTATACAGAAACATATTGGAACTTTTAACAGTGCATTGGGACCGTCAACAAGCTGTCGGATCCTTCAGGAACTTTTGGGATTTTTAGAAACCAATCAGAGTTGTTTTGAACCTGTTGAAATAAATGTTCTGCTGGACTCTGTAAAGGTATTTTATCTGTTAGAGTTCTGTCAGAACGGTTACATGTCCTCCAGAACCTTAAGGAATCCATCAACTGTCAGCAAATGATTACAAGCTTCCAACATCTACCAAACCTTTAGACAAATAACTGAAGTTATGGGAACTTGTCAGAATATGCAGGAATATATTGGAACATTTTGAAATCCACCAGAACTGTTCATCAAAAACCTTTCTGGACCTGAAGCTGAACTTTTAGAAGCCCTTTACGTGGCAGTAGGCCTCCAGTGAGGAGAAGACAATGTACATTAACCACAGGCTGAAGAACAGGCAGGTGGTGAGGATCTTGGGGACTCTGGGTCCGCCGAGCTCCCCGCCAATCTCGGGCCGGCGGCGGTAGATGAGGACGGCAATGCAGATGAAGGCAAAGATGGTGAAGAGTGTGACGGAGAAGGCCAGCGTGCCCGGGTCAACCCTGAACTCCCGGCCTTTGGAGTAATGGTAGATAGCAGCGATGGACCAGGCCACGCCGATACCCAGGAAGACATTAACAGCGTTACTTCCAGTCACGTTGCCGATGGAGGCGTCTGCGTATTGGTCCTGGATGGCTGCCACCTTACTGGCAAAAGTGTCTGTGGGAGAAAACATAAAGGTCAGAGGTCAAAGCTTAGTTTACTGCCTGTTTTTGATCCAACAGACACTCAACAACTGAGCCAATGTGGTCTAATACTGCTGTATCTGACACTAATGTATTAAAAAAAAAAAAAAAAAAAAATATATATATATATATATACACACACACACACACACACACACACACACACACACACACATATATATATATATATATATATATATATATATATATATATATAAATGTACATACATAAATTTCAACAGTTTATTTTGCGGTTAAGACTCTTGTACAAGTGTTACTCACGCTACACATTTAGCCTGATGACCCCCATCCACACCTGCACTCAGGTGACCTCAAGTCAAGTGACCCACTAGATGGACGGTTGTGTCCATGAGTCATGATGCCTCCAAAGGGGTCAGTGACCCCACACAGGTAAATACCACGTCAGGTAGAACGTCTTTCGGAAACTAAGCGAGTCCGGTCAGCTACAATGACATTCGACTTGTTCTACAGAACTTCTATCACACCTGACTTACACTTTCAAAGTTCCTCAACTGCCCATGTCAGCGCAGACTCCATGTGTCAACAGGCGTGTGAACATGTCCGTGCATGCACACACCTTATGTGGTATAAACAGAACCATGCGTGTGTCCACATCGGCTTCAGAAACATGTTGACTATTTTAAAAAGAAGTTTTATTCAAACTAGAAGGCTGTGCCTGATGTTTAGTATGAGAATCCACCATCACTGGGGTTACCTGGTACAGATGTGCCTAAAGCTACGAACACCACAGCCGTGACGGAGTCTTTGAGGCCAACTGTGCAGCCGAAATGTGACGCCAGGTCGCCGATCACTGCCGTCAGGAGGCCGATAACGGAGATAGAGACGACGAAGCAGGCCCAACCATTCCAGTAGTCGGTGGGAGGAACGAAGGCGAACAGAAGCTTCCAGAAGACCGTGAGGAAGTGCATGACGTAGTCAAAACAGGAGGGCAGCTTCTCCTCACCACAATCATCGTCATCATCATCACCTGGGCAGGAGAGGGAGGCAGAGTCAGCAGTGATTAAAGTGTGGTGAGGAACTTCTCCAAAGACCTCAAACTTTGAATGCCGTTAATGGAGCTTGTTTCTTAACCACACCTTTCTCTTCTTGTGCTACACCACAAAACTTTTTCTTAAGGTCTTACCAGAGCTGACTGTGATAGCTTCCACAAATTGTTCTCTCCAGCTGTTTGTCCCGATCACCAGAGCCAGGTTGGTCTTCTTAAGAAGTTTATCTACGGTGCTCTGAAAGACAGCAGGAAGTTCACAGGAAACTATCTCATGCTCATGCTGATCCCTTTACAAATCATCCCATCAGTCTGAAAATAGATTCTTAGAGTTTATTTTGACGGTGTCAGATTAAAAATGAGTGTTTAATCGGATGAAAATCAGACTTGTTATGTTTTTGTAGACGCTGTGGCTCCTCTTCTATGCCATGTTTCTACAGGAGCCCAGAACAGACAAACTAAACTAGATCAAGATTTCCACCGTAGTTTCTCTTTTATGCTACGGAGGAGAGGGTGAGGTGAGGGGGTTGTAATCTGCCTTTGAGTCCTACCCTTTGATCGTGACAGAAACTGATCCCACCTTGAACTCGTACGACTCCTCGATGACGACCTCCAGTTTGACGTGCTCGCCCAGCGTCGGCTTGCCCATCTCGGCGATCCGCCTCTCCTCCTCCTCCTTCTTGGTCAAAACGTCCTCGCCGTCCTCCTCTGACAGAGAGACAGAGAAAGATTGATGGTCAGACCGTCATCGCTGAAGACTGATGGACAGATGGACAGATGGATGGATACATTTTAATAGATTTAAATAAATAATCTTAATAGTCTAACAACAAAAGTGTCCTCATTGAGGATCCTAGTGGTCTTCCTGAGCCTCTCAGTTCTGGTCTGGTGTGTCCAGAACTTTCTTCCTGATCACAGAGCCCGTGATCCGGGTGGTTTGGATCCTTAAAGGTTCTCCTTGCTGTATTATTACAGGTATAGATTATTTTAGGCAGGTAGAGCTCCACTTGGATGGATGGACACAGGCAGAAATGAAGACGTTTTCTGATGATGGGATCACCCTGGCCTCCAGCTCCATCGTAAAGAATCTTGGAGTTGTTTTTGATCAGGATTTGTCCTTTAATGTCACATAAAACAAATTTCGAGGACTGCTTTCTTCCACTTACATAACATCGCCAAAATCAGACGCATCGTATCTCAAGCGGATGCAGAAAAACTAGTCCATGCATTCGTTACTTCTAGGCTGGACTATTGTAACTCTTTGTTATCAGGCTGCTCCAGTAAGTCTCTGAGGACTTTGCAGCTAATTCAGAATGCTGCTGCACGTGTTCTGACAGGAACCAAGATCAGAGATCACATCTCTCCCATTTTGGCTTCTTTGCATTGGCTACCTGTTAAATCTAGAATAGAATTTAAAATTCTTCTCCTTACATACAAAGCTCTTCATGGTCAGGCACCATCATATCTAAAAGAGCTCATAGTACCTTACTACCCCTCTAGAACGCTGCGCTCTCAGAATGCTGGGTTCCTTGTGGTTCCTATAGTTTCCAAAAGTAGACTGGGAGCCAGAGCTTTCAGCTACCAAGCTCCTCTTCTGTGGAACAAACTACCATTTTGGGTACACTTTTAAGAGTAGACTTAAGACTTTCCTTTTTGATAGAGCTTATAGTTAGGGCTGGCTCAGGTCATCCCTTAGTTATGCTGCTACAGGAGTACACTTCCATTGATGCACTGGGCTCTTCTTATTATTGCTGCTGTTCATCTTTGTCTCTCTACGCTGATCCGTTCCCTGCAGACGTCGTGTCTGTAATTAATATTTTAAAGAGTCTGATGTAGACCTGCTCACAGTCTAGACTGACTGAATGGACGAGCAGAGTGCTGACAGACAGATGAGTGGACAGATAAACTTAAGGAAGGGTAGATGAACAAACAGGTAGTGGATGTGCAGACTGAAGGGTGGATGGGCAGATGGACGTACCTGTGATGTTGATGATGGTGGAGGGGGCTGGGTGGTCTCGTCCCTGGACCTTCCTGTAGACGTCTCTGCCTGAACAGGTAAACACAAACTGATTGAACTGAAAAAAGACACCTCGAGTCGCTGAGGTGGAACATCACATCCTCCAACAACGACAACTACACTTAAGAAAAAAGATCTGAACTTCACGTCTAACAGAGCCTGTGACCAATCAGCTTCTGCTGGTTGAGGAGGTCAGAGATCACTTGGTGAGGAGACAAGGTCAGCAGTGATTGATGTGAGGTGTCAAAGCATGCAGTCAGACACGAGTCCCGTCAGGATCAGGTGACTGATGTTTTCAGGTATCCTTCATGGTATTTTAGAGTTTGTCATTTCCTGATAAACCAGAAAAACTTGTTGATGATGTCATCCTGTACTAATTTAACATCCAATCAAACGCTTTCTCTCTTCTGACACCGCCGGAGCGGAGTGCTTCCTGTTTGATCCAGTCTATGAGTGACTGTGAGGGCTGCTACAGTCATCTCTGTCCGGGCCTCACTGATTACTGTACAGAACCAGAACCACAGAACTTTATTCAAACTGGATCAGATTTTATTCACAATATATTTGCTGCTTTTCCCTCTGATGTCCTCCAACAGCTTCAACTCTCTGTGATTTACAGAGTTTATGATGGACACATAGCTTAAGCCTAAAGTAGCTAACATTGATAAGATGGAGGACTGTGTGCGACATCTGAAGATATAAAATCTCATTGTAAGGCATAACGAGTCTTACTGAAGCACAGATGCTGTCAGAACATCACAGCATGTCCGATAAAGGTAACAGACGCCTGCGGCTGACTGACTGATGGCCGGGTGACACTCAGACAGACGTCGCCCCGAGAAGAACACGACACTGCGAGGTATGTTCAAAGTGTTGACGATCGATGTGTCCTGCAGTTCACATCAGTTCACATCAGCTAGCCGGGTTCTTCATCGACGCACGAGCAAGTGGTCCACCGCTAAGATTGTCACATCTTTGCACTCTGTTTTTAAATCATCTGTTTTACATCAACATATTCTCTCGTCCATACACTGTCAGCATGTTAATGAACTGATCCACGGTCAGTGTTTGAGGACACTCTGTGACAAACGTCTTCCAGAAACCTTCAGAGGTTCTCCACAGATCACGTTCCAGTGGAAACACTGAAGGTTCCTCGAGAAAGCTTTTGGACTACACACAAGTTCTCTGACTGTAACGAAGGAACATCCTGTTTTCACACTGAATGTATGCAGTGTGTATCCAGATGTTCTCATCAGCTGACATCTGTATTATGTCTTAACTTGGACATAATATCAAAGACAAGCTCTCATTTAACAAGCAGGTGGAGGTTATGATTTTATATTTGGATATTTCTGTCTGCACAGATGAGAGTCTGCAGACAGATTCGGGTTTATGTTTTACATATTCTCTGTATACTGTTCATGCACAGGTTGTTTCATAGTGAGATGAAACCTGCTTCCTGCTTTGATGGAGGACATTTTATCTTTGTGTGTCCACACAGTGAGAAATGAGAGTTTCACCGTGACATTCATGTGCTGCATGTCTGTTATCGGTCAGAGGCGTCTTACCATACAGCTGTTTGTCTAATGAGAAGTCGTACAGGAAGGACACGTTAACTGACATCAACAGGAAGTGATGAAATCATGAGACAGAATGTCTGACTTCACTCACCTGTTCTGACGAATCCACCTGAAAGTTTAAAGAAACAAGAAGTCAGAATTTATTGAGTTCACTTAAAGAAATCATTTATATAAAATCCACAGATGCTGACGATGTTTCAGTGCTGACAGAGATGAAGACAGAATGAAGAGAAACAGGAAACGAGCTTACCGACTTCCTGAAGCAACACAGCTGAGAAGGAAACAGACAAGACAGAAATCAGAGAATAAAACAGGAAGTAGATCAGATCGTCCGACCACATCGGCTCAGATGTTTTCAACACAGCCAACCTGACAAACCTGGACCTGGACCTGGACCTGGACCAGGACCTGGACCAGGACCTCAGAAGGTTTGGATTTAAGGACTTCTTGTTTATCTAAATTACACACAGTGTTCCTCCTGTTAATGTCAAAGTTGTGAATTTTCTAATGTTAAGTTTCAAATTCAAGCAAAACTTAGTGAGAAAACAGGCAGGTTAAACACAACGAGGACAGATAGAGAGAGGACACCTGTCCTAACCTGTCCACACCTGTCCAGACCTGTCTACACCTGTCCTAACCTGTCCACACCTGTCCACACCTGTCTACACCTGTCTACACCTGTCCTAACCTGTCCACACCTGTCCACACCTGTCCTAACCTGTCCACACCTGTCTACACCTGTCTACCTGTCCTAACCTGTCCACACCTGTCTACACCTGTCTACACCTGTCTACACCTGTCCTAACCTGTCCATACCTGTCTACACCTGTCTACCTGTCCTAACCTGTCCACACCTGTCTACACCTGTCTACACCTGTCCACACCTGTCCACACCTGTCCTAACTAGTCCTAACTAGTCCTAACTAGTCCTAACTAGTCCCACCATATTCTGAAGAGTTCTAACTTGTCCAGATTTTAACCAACTACTCCAAACCCATTGCTAATCAATCCCAACCAGTCCAAACTAAGCCGACTGGCACCTCTCCTGACTGGTCTTAACCGGTCTTAACTGGTCTTAACCGGTCTTAAGTGGTCTTAACCTATCCTAAATGTATCTCTCCTCCCTGTCTCAGAATTATCAGAATCTCAGACTAGTCCAAACCAGACTTTACTGGTCCAACTGAGCTCTGACCAATCGGAGCAGGCCGCACAGCGACAGATGAAGTAAACAGAGCAAAAGCAGGAAAAGAATGCCTGAAGGTCGCCGAAGGAAAGGTCAGAGGTCAACAGAGAGGTCAAGGTGCCTCTTCACACCTGTCCATCTCCTCCTGTTCCAGTATGGCTCCTTCAGCTCTATGTAGAAGCTGGCCTGCTTATCGTACTCCTCGTGGTCAATTATTCTAACGCTTATCGTCTTCCTGCGGACGACAGTGCAGACAACAAGAGCAGGGGGGGGTCAGAGGTCAGAGGTCAGAGGTCATGCATTAGTTCATCAACACACATTCAAACACACTCATCATGGCCGACAGACGCAAACTGACAGGACTCCGTCGTTATGGTGTCGGAGTTACCATGGCAACACCATACGAGGATGAGGAGGAAGTGACCTCACTGCATCTGTCCTGCAGGGCAGAGACATCGAATTCGCTGACGTTAAAGTCACAACGAAGGAAGTGTTTACATCATCGTCACCAAAATAAAACAAATACTGCACAGGGTGTTTTATTTTGAAAACTGACTGGACTCTCTGTTTCTGTGTCTGATTTCTTGTCAGCTCGATCCGCTCTGACGCTCGTCAATCAGCGTCCAGAACAGGCACCACCAGCGCTGCCTGCATGTGCTCAGTGCAAACTTAACTTTGTGTCTGTCCACAGCTGAACTCTCAATCAATATGTGTGGAACTGCACTTCCCATAATGCTTTGGGTGGATGTAAACAGGAAGTTTAGTGTGTATTTGTTTACGTGCTGTCAGTTAGCGACGTTAGCAGCTCCTGTATGCAGAAAACGAAATGATCAGGAAGTGAACAGGAAGTGAGGCGAGTGTTCATTGTGACTTTAACGGTCTTCAGGTGAGTTTTGATTGACAGGTTAAAGGTCATTAGTGATGGGGCGGAGTTACAGCACAGGAAGGCGATGCCCCCACCTTTCCTCTCACTCATTTCCAGCAGCTGAGGCTCGCCCATTTCTAAGAAGAAGTTCTTGTTTTTCTCATATTCTTCATCATCAATTATATTGATCTGAACCGCTTTGCTGAAACAGAAACAGAAAAAAAAAACTGATAAAGTAAAGCTGAGAAAGTTTGCAGATGGAGAGGAGAGCTGACGGAGAGGTGAGCGGCAGACGGAGAAGTGAGCAGCAGACGGCAGACGGAGAGGTGAGCGGCAGACGGAGAGGTGAGCAGCAGACGGAGAGAAGAGCGGCAGACGGAGAGAAGAGCAGCAGACGGAGAGAAGAGCGGCAGACAGAGAGGTGAGCAGCAGACGGAGAGAAGAGCGGCAGACGGAGAGAAGAGCAGCAGACGGAGAGGTGAGCGGCAGACGGAGAGGTGAGCAGCAGACGGAGAGAAGAGCGGCAGACGGAGAGAAGAGCAGCAGACGGAGAGGTGAGCAGCAGACGGAGAGGTGACGGAGAGGTGAGCGGCAGAAAGCAGACGGAGAGGTGAGCGGCAGACGGAGAGAAGAGCGGCAGACGGAGAGAAGAGCGGCAGACGGAGAGGTGAGCAGCAGACGGAGAGAAGAGCGGCAGACGGAGAGAAGAGCAGCAGACGGAGAGGTGAGCAGCAGACGGAGAGGTGACGGAGAGGTGAGCGGCAGAAAGCAGACGGAGAGGTGAGCGGCAGACGGAGAGAAGAGCGGCAGACGGAGAGAAGAGCGGCAGACGGAGAGGTGAGCAGCAGACGGAGAGAAGAGCGGCAGACGGAGAGAAGAGCAGCAGACGGAGAGGTGAGCAGCAGACGGAGAGGTGACGGAGAGGTGAGCGGCAGAAAGCAGACGGAGAGGTGAGCAGCAGACGGAGAGGCGAGCGGCAGATGGAGAGGTGAGCGACAGACGGAGAGGTAAGCGGCAGACGGAGAGGTGAGCGGCAGACGGAGAGGTGAGCAGCAGACGGAGAGGTGAGCGACAGACGGAGAGGTGAGCGGCAGACGGAGAGGTGAGCGGCAGACGGAGAGGTAAGCGACAGACGGCAGACGGAGAGGTGAGCGACAGACGGCAGACGGAGAGGTGAGCGACAGACGGAGAGGTAAGCGGCAGACGGAGAGGTGAGCGGCAGATGGAGAGGTGAGCGACAGACGGCAGACGGAGAGGTGAGCGGCAGACGGAGAGGTAAGCGACAGACGGAGAGGTGAGCAGCAGACGGAGAGGTGAGCGACAGAAAGCAGACGGAGAGGTGAGCAGCAGACGGAGAGGTGAGCGGCAGATGGAGAGGTGAGCGACAGACGGAGAGGTGAGCGGCAGACGGAGAGGTGAGCAGCAGACGGAGAGGTGAGCGACAGACGGCAGACGGAGAGGTGAGCGACAGACGGAGAGGTGAGCGACAGACGGAGAGGTGAGCGACAGATGGCAGACGGAGAGGTGAGCGACAGACGGAGAGGTGAGCGACAGACGGCAGACGGAGAGGTGTGTGTGTGTGTGTGTGTGTGTCAGTAGCGTGGAAAATCTTCTTCATCCATCTCCATGTTTATTTAATGTCAGCAGATTGACGGTTTGGAGGTTTCTGTGATTTCAGAGACGTTGAGGTGTTTGACCTCGTTGTTCGGTTGTTTCCTGATAATCAGAAATCACACACATTGTCTGTCGCCTTGTAGTTTGGGTACAAACGTGTAATAGACCTGCTGATCCACCAGAAGATACTGTGTCAGTGTCACGTTTACCTCGCCTGTATGAATGAGTCCATATTTGGACACTGACTCACTTCTTGAGTCAGCCTCACATGGACGTTTGAGGAACTGCAGGTTTTGGTACTTCCTGTGTTGGCTTCACTTCACAGACCCGGAGGTTGATGCTCCTGAACCCAACCAAAGTGTGACCTCAACAAACTTTATTTTGAAAGTGCAATGAGACTGTGTTTGTGTTATTACTACCTGGACCACAGAACATGTTGAGAACGTGCACCTTCACAGTGGACCAGCGTCCTGTCACAACTGTCCCGTCCAATGTCCCGGGACTTTTTATGTCATTTTAGGGCGGTATTGTCACAAAACCTATGAAACTAAGAGAAGCCAAAGAGCAGAGATGTGGCTCTGAAGTCAGAGGAGACGTCTCAGGTCAAGGGACACTCCTTTGAGGACAGCATTGTAGCCAGTGAAGACAGATGGTCTGACAGAGGAGTAAAGGAAGCCATTAACCTAGAAAGACCATTCCTGAACAGAGGAGGGGGGTCACAACAACATCTGTCAGCTACATACAACACAGTCCTAAGCGCAGGGTGAGTCAACGACACACAGGTGGAGGGGTGTGTCCGTGAATCACATGCCTCTCAATACGTCATCACTTTAGCTTTAGCTGTTAGCATGACATCAGACACCGTCTCTCGACCCCACAGAGGTAAATACCTGAGACTCCCCAGGAGTCAGATAGAACCAAGCAGCAACCTCCGTGTGAAGTGAAGCCAACACAGGAAGTGCCAAAAACTGCAGTTCCTCTTGTCGTCCACTTGAGGCTGGCTCCAGCAGTGAGTCAGTCTCCATAAGTCCCCATGTTAAAATGTCCAACAGCAGACATAAACATGTTCATGATAAACTGACTACAAGAAAAACTGATGTGAGACTGAGCGAGTCTCTGCAGAGTTGGTGAGAATTGTTTGACTTGACAACCATCAGAGACATTCAGACACAGACTCATCTGATTTAATGTCACTATAAAATCAGATAATGCAGCTTCGCGTCTGCTTTTGCTCTCTGCAGGTTTACAGTCAGTGTTCTTTGGAGGGAAACAGACAGAAGTTGAAATGAAAAGTGCGATGAGGACGGAGGCTGGCTGCCGGCCAGCAGCGACCTCCCCTGTGATCGGATCTGAGAGGAACCGGCTGCAGTCATCTGTCTGCTTTATGGGCCGAGCCCTGGACGATGAGCAGGGTCCTGCTGCTGCTCAGCACAGGCTGGCCTAATAAGGCAGAGAGCGGCGTGATGTTTATCTGCCCAACACGCCACCAGCCCGTCTGGATGAACAGCACAACCAGAGACACCGAGCTGGAAATCAACTCACACTCAGCAAAGAGGAAAACATCCAACAAACCAATTCACAACAAACCAGAAACCAACCATCAGCATGCTAACATGCTCACAGTGACAATGCTAACAATGTTTACCATGTTCAGCATTGTAGTTTAGCATGCTAGCATGCTAACACAAAGTGCAGCTGAGGCTGATGGGAATGTTTGTAGTTTTGCTATGAATAAATAATAATGTGTGAAACAGGAAACATTCATGTCAACAAACATACAAGCAGAAGAAATCATCCTGATGATCAATAACTGATATTGGAGGAAGTGGTAAAGTAGTAAAGCTCGCCTCTTGCTTGATTGTAAAGTATGACACTGACGAGCTGTTTTTGATGAGTAACGAGGACGGGCCGTAATCAGAGCTCAACTCGTCTGAATGTGACGCTCCGTAAACACTCGGCAGCTCTGCTGTAACCTGATCGGACTCAGTGTGAAGCTCCTGTGACACAAAGCAGCTCTGATGAGAACCAAAGATCTTCTCTGGGAGTTCTCGAGAATATCAAACATATCGTACATATTGTGATCAGGTGAATGGTGTCTCTGTCATTCGTACGTCTGTTCTCACACTATGTAACTTTGGGCTCCGGGTCGGGAGAAGTACGTAACGCTTTACAGCACTAAGTCACACACCAACCAACTATTTAATCCAAATGTACGTCACTTTACTGAACACATACAATGATAACTGATCACACTATGACTTCTTACTACAGCTGATTGTTGAGGTGTGTGAACAGGTGAGTACAGGTAGTCATAATGTGTTATAAACCCCATCAGTCAACCTCTAGTTTATAACTAGTCAAGAGCCTCCATCAGACACTGAAGTTATGATTCATTATAAGTCACCTATAATGTTTCATGACTGTTGATATCAGAAAGCATTATGTGTGTTTATGAGTGTAGTTAAACATTATGAATGTGTTATAAAGCACTATATAGATGTGCTCTTCATAGAAAGTGTGACCAAGATTTTTTCAGGCTCGGGGGACTGACGGGGAGCGGAGCCAGTGTCGTGCCAGAACAGGAGCTGAGCGAACGTTAGCAATGTAACCAGGCTCAGCAGCCTCTATGGACATAATGGCAGAGGAGAAGAGAGTGAAGAGGACGTTGACGGAGGAAGCTAAGAAGAGAAAAGGAGAGGTGACCTTACTGACAGTCTCAATGAGTGAGGAGCGACTTCAACACAGTAAAATATAAAACAGGAGAAATTAGAAATGAACGACAGGATTTATGCTACGTGAAGATGCTAATATCAATCAGTGAATATGAGTCAATGAGTGTTCAGCTGATGAATCTGTACTGAGTCTACGATCCCGCTGATAACTTGATCGGTCTATATAAGGCTCTCCCAGCAGCTCATTCTGTGTAAATGTAGGCCAGCATCCTCATTAATAAACGGAAACAAAGAATGAGTGTGGCACCTTTTCCATTTCAAGACACCGTCCTCTTCCTTCGCAGGCAGCGGCCGTGTTTATGCTCTGGAAATAAATGTGTTGTAATGACATTCCTGCTGCCCGCGGACATGGAAAGAGTCTGCCTGCAGCCGCTATGTGAGGCATGTAAACCTGAGGCTAGCAGTCACATGACCGTGTGGAGGTGGAGCTTTAGTATGTAGTACCAGGAACAGGGTTCCACATTCAAAGGTGTTTTCATGATGTGACGGAGGTCTACTGTCTGCTCAAACATCTGCATATGAATACAGGATCTGTGCAGCGTGTGGAGAGCTAAAGAGATGGAAATGATTTAACTTTTCTGTATTCATATGCAGATATCTGCAGCAATGTGACATGAAATCTTGTAATTCTACAACATAATATTAGAGATTCTTGTTGCTACATTGAGATTTGTCAAAATACTTTCACGAACTTCTTTTGACATTAACAAAGACTCCAAGATGCTGTGCAGAGAAATCAGGGAACTGATACTTCATCATCATTCAGCAGTAGCGATATATAAGAAGATTTTTACTTACAAAATCTCGTCGTTCTCAAACTCCAGGACTCCATGTGTGTCCTCAAAGTCCTCGCCGCCTCCTTTAGCTGTGCCCTCCATGGTTTTGTACGGCACCACCACAACACCGCGAGCTCCGGAGGTCCGGATCACCTTCACCTCCATCACCCCGATGCTCTCGCTCACGGTCACCACTGGCTCCTCGAACGTAAAGATCCCTGCGTGGTCGTCATCAAAGATGGTGACAGTGGCTGTGCACGGCAGACCTAAACCTGCGAGGGCGTCCATGTGGTTTGCCTCGTACTCGTCTGAGCCGGTACCCTCTGATATGATCTTCACATTGCTGAGGTGAACCAAGAAGTGCTCATCTTCCTCAAAGATATCATCATCAATAATGTCAATGCGGATTTCCTTTTCGGTCTCGCCGGGTTTGAAAACAACAGTTCCTTCAGTGAACTGGTAGTCTGAGCCGGCATTCGCCGTGCCGTCTTCAGTTCGGTAATCCACCGAGACTGTGCTCGTTAGGTCTCCACCACGGCGCACCACATTCAGCGCTACACTGCCGCAGTTCTCCAGACATTGGTAGGTGCCAGGGTCAAAGAACACCTTGGAGGAAAAATCATTCACAGAGACCTCAGTGCAGATATCGTGCTGTGTGGCTCTCTTGGCTTGGTCAGCGGCATGTTTCTTCAGGATGTTGCCTGCTCCTGTCATGATCCTGGTCGCCTGGCAGCGGTAGAAAGCCCGACTCTTTTGTTGCTGCGTTAAAACTTGGTAATTGGCAAGCTCCATCAACTGCTCCATCTCCTTCTCAGGATGTTTCTGTTTGAGCTCCTTCAGGATCCTGGCCACCTCTTTGCGGGCCTCCTCCTCATCCAGCTCCTTAACATCAAACCCCATCTCCTCTCTGTGGGAGTTGGGCATTTTCCCATCCATTTCGATGTCGACCTTTGAGGGAAGCTCCGGTTCTCCTTCTGTTTCGATAATCATTCCTTTACGCTTGCCTGCTCTGTATCGTTTGTACATGTATTTGTAAAAAAGAAGTCTGCGGTCAGCCACATAAGCGAATCCTACACAAATGGGGAAAAAGAAGAGTGTGAGCAGCCCCTCCCATATCTCAACAACACCTGGAGAAAAGACGGCCAAGATCAGGTAAAGCCAGGTGTACGCAAAGACGCTCCAGGTGGCTGTGACGAAGAACACCCTTAGGTGCTTCACCTTTCTGGTCTCTCCATCAGGAATGACAGACACACAAAAGCCAATGATGACAAACATGTTGAAGGCAGCACTTCCTACGATGGTGTTGGGGCCCAGCTCGCCGGCGTTAAAGCCGTGACCGCAAACTTCCACGACTGACAGAAGGATTTCCGGGGCGGAGGAACCCAGCGCCATCAGAGTCAGGTTGGACACAGTCTCGTTCCAGATGCGCACCGTCGTGGTGATCTTCTCACCGTTTGGTTTCTTGATGGTGATCTGTCTCTCCTGGGAGGTGATGACCTCGATGGATGCCATGAAGCGATCAGCGATGATGGAGACACCCAAGAACATGTACGCCAACCCCACAAAGTAGATGGTGGCTCTGGCAAGGCGGTCGGTGAAGGGCGGGTTTTCCGGAGTCCATACTGGCAGGATAACGCCTTCAATGCACTTGGTAGCTCCTCCACATGTGGTGTGGTTGCTCAGTGTGTTGTTGGATTTGAGGCTCAAAGTAGAGGCCCCTGCTGCAGAATATGGAAGTTCAATTGAGATGATGGTCAACAAGAAAAGCAGCTGATAGGTGGAGAACAGTGACGAGGTCCCGGCTTGGCTCATGGTCACACTTGAGCTCCCTTAAACCTGTAAGACACAGAAACAGAGTTCAGTCCTTTGGGTTTCTGTCAGATCCTGTTTGGGACTCGTCTTCAATGTCCTGCAGCTGTTCACTCACTTCTCTTAGATCGCAGAGCAAAGGCTGGAAACACTGAGTCTAACGTGATGTTACTTTAAAACTGGTCCAACACAAGCTACTAATGATCACGCAATATATTTAGTTCTTGTTCTGTTCGGTCAGTCTGTTTAAAAAAATCACTGTGATCATGCAA